>VMBQ01000472.1:211003-285751 GCA_007657795.1 Dreissena rostriformis | reverse complement strand
CGACTTTATGCATGTTGATATTGGCAGTGTTGACACCTAGGCGCTCCGCATTGCGCATTGATAACACCGCTTTTGAAACATGGCGGCGCAATCCGATTGATAGATGTGTCCACATAGGGAACTATTGAGAAGACATATCAATATTATATGCGACAATTCAACTATAATACAATTTAATATAAATCCATTAAGGTCAACGCTAGTTATTCGTAAGACCTTAAATTTGTTTATTTCTTTTGTTGATGTATTGAATACCAATTGATATATTCATGGAAGACGTGAGATTGTATGCATTGCAGTGCAATCTTCATTAGCTTTTTGTCTTAATACTATGGTTGCGGTGATCACAAAATAGCTTGCTTGCAAACTTGACAATTACATGTTACATCAATAATTCGATTAAAAAAATACATATTTCTCTATGGTATTTAACGGAATGTATGTTAATAACAATAATGACATTGTACAAGTTGGTATATTTTTAAAACGATAATTGAACCATTTAAACGTTTAGAAAGTGTACAGTGAGTGAACAACGCAGGATGTCAATGAACATGCGCTTCTGGTTATGTGATTCAGAGAGAACTAGACACATGCTTGTCAGTACGAACCGGATACCATCGCATCACAGTTTGGTCTATACAACATTCACTACTGTCCAAAGAAAATGCACCAAAATAGCCAACTGCACAAATGCTCTTGGTAATTAATATACAAATAATGTTCAATCCAAAGAGCAGTTTAACTTTAGTTTTAAATGGTATGAAAGACGGTCAAAAGGCATCAGTTAGTTAAGACAGCCGGGTAAAACAAATTAGCCGAGACGACAAAGTCCCATAATTATTTCATTTATTCAACAACTTAACTCTTTCATGAATAACACTCAACAATTGCAATATTAAAAGCTTTGCATTTTCCAATGTGTTTTTCAAAACAAAAGCGCCCGTTGCGGTTTATTTAGAAGAAATATGTCAGCCAAATATAAGATGAACTTGCTATGCAAAACTGGTTTCAATTTACAAATGTGTAATTTATAAAATAAAAACAAATAATGGACACCTATGGATGAACATGTCTATCGATTTATAGAAAAGAGGTGATACACAATTAATTCCAACCCTCCCTCTTGACACAGAAATTACATAGCATACATTCAATTTAAAAAAAATATTAAACATACACGCACAAGTCTTAATTAACAAAATACTTGTCTTGTAAATGCTTAAAACAAAAATTAGCTGTTATAACTTATAAACTTATTAAAACGCCCTGACATAGATAATACTAAGCAAGTCTGATTCTAACACTCTCCTATAACATTGAATTGGATGGAATAATGCTGTTCGTTATAACACGATATAAACACAGTGTTTACTACAAAACTAGCGATTAAATTGAACTACATACATGAATAGCATTACTATGATATAATTAGTGTAAGTGAATAAATAAACGCCTTCGATTATTTTTTGTTTTCGTCATCGTCATATCATAATTCTGTTCGCCATAGTAATTTTAAGCACTACCGTATTTTATTTCAGGAGTCGAAGGATTTCGAGCAGAATACGCCCATCGCCGTTGTCCATACAAACTTTCGGTTGGTTTTTTTCGAACGAAGCAAGCCCATGGTCGAATTGCCACAAATCAATCTCTCGAATGCGGCCGTGATCATATGCACGTACATGTATTTCTTTTGGGTTGTCAAACGGCGAGCCTACTGGAGTCAGTGGTGTATAAATCGGCGATGGAAGATACAGAACAGAACAGAAAGTTTATTTGCGACTTAAGCATATACAGCTCATCGTCAAAAACAATAAATCAATCATAAATACATATACATACACATGCGTCAAACTAACAACAAATGTTTATGCATTTTTACACATAGATGATTTTTGTGAGAATGCAAAAAGAAAGAGAAGGCTCTTAATTGTTAAACAAAGTTAAGTAAATGATTATGATCCGTTAGTGATTGAGAAAAATAAAATATAAACATTATGCAGTTAGAAATTATTTACAAAATCACAATTCTGGGGAAAAAAATATTCTCTCATAAGACTATAAATTTTCGGCTCTAAGTTTAAATGCTTTTATACAAAAATTAGCTAGACGTATCAATACAGATTTTCTAGTCTCATTCAACAATTGTAAAAATTTAAACATACTTGGTCTTCTTCTGTAAAAAACAGGTATACATGTATTTCTAATATTATCATATAAAGGACATATAAGAACAAAATGGTACTCATCTTCAATTTCATTAAGTGAACAAAATGTACATGTTCTTTCATTTCTTGGAATGTTTTGGTGCCTACCAGTTTCTATAAATAGAACATGGGAAGACAATCTCAATTTTGCGATTATGTTTCTAAATTTCGAATTTTCAATTTTGTCTAAATAAATGGATCTTTCAAAAATGGGTTTCAATTCTTTGTACAAATATAGTGATGGAGAGTCATTTACATCAATTCGCCATTTTGAAATAAACAAATCTTTTAATCTATTGCGAAACATTATAATAAAGCTGTTAACATTAACAGATTCTGGATATAACCACACGTCATTAAAACCTGACTCTTGCAAGAGTTTCCGAACGTTTGATGTCCATGACTTGGAGTGAGGATTATCACATGCTTCTTTAAATTGTTTACGAATAATATTACTTAAAATACAGTTAGAAGATTTTTCGTTGAACAATTTTAAGAAATATTTAACTACTCGTAAATATCGACATATATACATCGGGTATCTCCCTACTTCGGCATACAAAGCATTTGAATTAGTAGAAGTTTTTACACTTAAAAGCCATTTACAGAATTTGCGTTGGACACGCTCAATATTTTCGGCTTTAGTAAACCCCCATACCTCGCTCCCATAATTTAGAATCGAGGCAACATATGCATCAAACAGATTTAACATTATTTTAACAGATACATTCAATGATTTTGTAACAGTAAATAATGCGTTCATCGCTCTAAGCGCTTTGGCTGATAAAGTATTTGTGGCTTGTATAAACGAGCCGCTGCTTGAAACTACTATTCCTAAATAATTAAAATTGTTCACGATTTCAATTGGATTATTATTGTACACCCATCTATAGCCTTTTTTTAATCTGCCTTTATGAAAAATAACAATTTTTGTTTTTTCGACATTCACCGTTATATTCCACTTCGTGCAATACTCAAACAAATTGTTCATGGATGATTGTAAACCCTCAGCGGATTCTGAGATTAGTACTGCGTCGTCGGCGAATAATAGAAGATAAATGGATAATTGATCAATTGTAATGCCCGCATTTATATCAGCTTGTAAGTGCAACTCAATGTCATTTAAGAATAATGAAAACATTATTGGCGAACATATTTCTCCCTGTAATAACCCGATGTCGGATTCAAATAAATCGGAAATACTATTCATATGTTTGACACCTAATTTAATCTGGCTATACAAAGAGCGAAAAACGGACAGGAGTTTGCCATCGATACCGGACCTAATGAGCTTAAACCAGAGATGCATACGATCCGTTAAGTCATATGCCTTTAAATAATCGACAAAGCAGCAAAACAGTTTTTGTTTATTATTGATATGACTTTCAATCAATGATTGAAGGACAAATAATGCGTCGACCGTACTATAACCCGGTTTGAAACCGAACTGTGCGTCAGTTAAAATGTCATTAGCTGTAGCCCAATTTTGTAAGCGTTCATTGAGTATACTCGTGAATAACTTAGCAAAACAACTCACAAGGGTTATACCTCTATAATTGTTGGGTATTGAAGGATCGCCTTTTTTATAAAGGGGGATAATCAGACCCGTTGACCAGCTGTGAGGAAATTTCCCGGACTTGAGAATATGGTTAAATAACAATTCCAATGCATCACCTATGACATGAACACTTTCTTTAAAATATTCGTATATTATATTGTCCGAAGAACATGCCTTATTATTTCCTAATCGTTTTGTTGCCATGATAATTTCCTCGATTGTTATGTTTCTGTCGAGCTCCGGGTAAATACTTTCAGAGTTATGGTTACTGTCGAAATTGCGGACAAAATTTATACTGTTTTCATTATTTATATTACCTTCGTTTTTAGCCAGATTTTTAAAGTGTTCAACGAACTCATTTAATTCAATTGTTTCTCCGTTAGGATTTGGTGATCTTTTTTTGAACATTTTCCAAAAGTCTTTAGGTGACTTAGATTTCATGCTATCCATTTTGCGTCCTAAAGTTCTATTAAAATCTGTCTTGCATTTACGACAATAATATTTATACGATTTCTTTTTCTCTAATACTGACTGTCGATTGCTCTCGTTATTAATTTGGTTATAATTGTATAAAGCATCCTTATATTCTTTACGTTTACTTTCGCACTCCGCATTATACCATTTTTGTTTATTTTTGTCATGTGAATCGAATTGATTTCTATCGCAGTTAATAGTGTGCGCGAAATAAGGATTACCTTTAGACGTTAAGTACTGAGTAAACATTGATGCTAGTTCCTCTGCATCATCGTTATTATCTATCCCTCGTTTTAAACTTAACTCGAGATTCGCAATGTCGCCCGATAATTCTGAAAGGAAAGCTTCCTTGTGAATAGGATTCCATTTCACAAAAGTTTTTCGTCCTCGCTTATATGTTTTGCTAGTTGTCCCAATTTTTAAACTAAATTCAAGGGGAGCGTGATTAGAAAATTCATTAAAATCTTGTATTGTAAAGTGCACGATATTTACAAAATTTTCCGACCGTGTTAACAGATAGTCAACTAAACTCTGCCCATTGTGTGTAAAACATGTTATTTTACCAATATTATTATCGTTATGTAATCTACCGTTAACAACTCGAAAATTTGTAGCCAAACATAAATCTAGTAATGCGTCCCCGAAGCGGTTTGAATTCAAATCACACGTTGCCCTAGGCATAGGATGGTCAATGTCTATAAAATCAAGATTACTTAAACTACGATCATATGCAATATAATCTAGTTTTCGACCAATTCTTGCATTTAAATCGCCCGTTACATAAACCGCACCTAGCTCGCTGAAAGTATTAATATCAGATTCAATAGTTTTAAAAATATCTCCATCAAATCGTGGGTGAACAGGTGAATTTTCAGGTGCAATATATGTCACAGCAATATACATGTCATTTTCAGTATTAAAAAAATGTTGATCAAGTTTAATCCATAATAGACAATCTATATCATTTTTAACAACTGAAACCCCTTTTCGTATATTATCTCGAATATATACAATAATTCCACCACTTGCACGCTTCGCACGCTTATTTTGATAACGTCTATATGAATGTATTGGATCACTAAATCCAGACAATTTAATATTCGATTTTGAGTTTGTCCATGTTTCAGTTAAACAAATAATATCATATTGTGAAAGTAAGTTTACAAATTCCGGTGATGAAGACTTGTCCGTTGTGAGCCCCTCAACGTTCCAGGTTACACATTTCACAACACTCCCACATTTCTCCTAAGCATTCGGCTTGTATTCACGGCCGTCGATGAATAGTTTATCTACCCTTAGGTAGGCCTCCTTATTCTCTTCTCTCGCCTTCTTCATGATTGGAATAAGCTTTTGTCGGGTTTCCATTACCTCCCTGGGGTATTGTTCCGATATACCATACGGGGTCCCTTTTAGCTCTTTGGATGCCTTCCGCACTTGTTCTCGATCCGGATAGTAAGCAAATTTGGCTACAATAGGCCTAATTTTTGCGCTGTTATACCGACCTATTCTATGGACACGGTGCAATTTAATGTCCCTGGATGCGTTCTCGATTCTTAATTTTGATTCCATGAAGTCCAGTATTTTTTTCTCACACTGTTCATCTTTTTCCTCGGGAATTTTGAAGAATAGAAGATTATCCCGCATGCTTCGACATTTAAGATCAGTCACTTCGTGCTGCATGAGGTGTTCATGGTCTTTCAACCGTCCAGTTAGCAATTCAATTTCCTTTTGCTTTTTGTTTAAATTTTCCAGCATAGTACCGTCATATTCGCGGCTTTGTTCGATTTCTCTGATTTTGATTTCAATTTGTGACACTTTTTTGTCCATACATTCACATTTCACCGTAAGCGTATTCATTGCTGATTGAATGGTTTCTAATTGACACAGTTTTTTATCTATATTGTCCATCCTGCTCAAAAGCATGTTAAGCACTGTGGTAAAATCTGTTTGTTGCTGTGAATACATGACATTTGGAGTTGTTGGCATATTGAATTGTCCATACCCCGGTGAAGCCATGTTCATAAATTGACTACTTGGAAAATTACTGTTATTGTTAAAGTTACATGGCTGTGGTGACATGGTATTGAAAGATTGACTTGCCTGCAAAAATGAACCGTTTATTTGTGGCGAATGGATAGCGTTAGCAGGTGTGGATGTCGCCGCTCCTGCGATATTTGCACAAGTCGGATTATCCGCCATATTGCTTTTTGAACTATTACTCTTTCTCTTTTGTGTTTGTACTTGAACTGTCCCAGGTGAACTGTTTTTCCGCTTTTTAGGCATTTATAATCCAGAACAGGTTAACACTCATTTCACACATACTTTCCACATTTCACTTCTCATTTATAACGTTTATAACTAATAAAATATATAATTTTATCTCCACTGATTTTTTTCAAACTACCGCGCTGACGCATGCGCATGGAACCGATAGTCGATGGATAGTGTTCCAGCATCCTCTAACGAAAAACGTTCTTTGAACATGTTCCGAACGCGTTTGAATGGGACTGTGACGAACGATGATACTTTACGCAAAAAAGAATAATTCTTAACGTCCGTAACAAGTTCCCCGTTTTTTCTACAAAGAGTCATGCGTGATTTTATATCGGACTCATGACAGCCGCTGGGCTTGCATACAAACGGATCACGATCATCAAAAACAATACACAGTTCAGTGTAATCATTGATGTTCGCAACTCTCTTCATGGCGCCATTGAACAAACTTTTATCCCGACTTGTTAATTCATGTACAAATTTGTCTGCAGCTGTCGCGAGGTCCTCTGGTTTAAGTACAGGATTCGAATTCTAAAACATAATAATGCAATGCTATACAGAAAATATCCACAAGTATTCAAGCGATTTAGATATAATGTTTTACGATTACAATCTTGAATAGCAACACTATGTGACGATATATTGCTGTGTTAGTTCTTCGTGAATATGTATTATCTTATAATTACTATGTGACGATATATTGCTGTGTTAGTTCTTCGTGAATATGTATTATCTTATAATTTGTACACACATTCCTTCCATTTTCTAATAATGGACTCACTTGAGCACAAACAAAATATAGTGTTCGATTGACTAATTAAATGTTTGAATAGTTAATGATGATAATTAGTATTTCTGCATTGTGAACTAAGTATTTATAATTATTGTATTTTTATATTGCATTGTTTTATATTATTTTGTGTAACGAGTAGTTTAGAGAAAATGTATAATGTGCATAATAATTTATATACTCTTCATAAATACTGCAAATCGTGGGATTTGCAACTGTTTTGCTTTAAAATACAGGAAAATTAAAACTCCAGGAACAAAAACAGGAGAAAAAAATATCGTTATCATTCGCTTGTCTTTTTAACAAGTGACCTATTGCCTATATAATTCATGCCAACAGATCAATGTTTGACAATCGCACATTCTAGGCCCTTTCCGTCAAACATCGGATAAGTACTATATTATATTGTTATTATTAATATTATTGATAATCTGCGAGGGTATCGAATGTAATGTTTGAGTGACCTTAAAGCAGTCATATCATAAAGATTAGTTTTTAAGACAAGACACATGTTTGAGTTGATAAATGGTGTATACTTTTGTATTGGGAAGACAAAATTTCACGGAAGAAGGGTACATTATTGCCCGAAAAATATAAATTGGGCACTCTGATAACCGAGTTTTATTTTCTACCTGAAATGCATTTAGGTATAATATAGCTTTTCATACCAAATATTTTGAAGAACGAATCAATTTGCATAGTAAAGCGGGACACATTGGAAATCTATGGATAACAAAATTACAAACACGTGTGAAATATAACTAATTGCGTTGTTCGGTTATCAAAAATCACATTACTATTAATACAAGATAAGTATTGATGCAAAGCGTCAAAGGGCGTCGGGAATTTCAGTGTAAAAGGCACTCAATGAAGTTACATGGAACGATTTTTTTTCTAATATAAATAATAATATGTTGGCCGATTATTTTAAACAAAATAGAAAAAGATACTGGTATAACCATTATCTATGATTTTGTGTTATAACAACCAAATAACCATTATCTATGATGTTGTGTTATAACCCCCAAATAACCATTATCTATGATTTTGTGTTGTAACTCCCAAATATTTCATAGTTCATTTTATTTACATTGGTTTCCTTTATTTTACTGGCATCCGTGTGCAGTTTTCATTAATGAAACAGAACTGTGTAGGTTTTAAAAAATCTGCTTCATCTTGTTAGCGTAATTTCATATTTTTCTCAACTTCAAGGGGAGATGATTCTGAACTTATTCTTACGTTGCTCATTTACGATAGGGGTTGAGTACTCATTGATATGAAAACACTGTAAAAGTTTTAATGTGTTTACGAACCCCCCCCCCTCAACCCCCACCCTCTCACACATATATTTCATGGGCATAATAAAAACAAAAAATGGTTAAAAAAAAAACTGCATATTTATTTAAACTAAAATGCCAACATCAAAACAAAAATTTAACATAGAACACAAATAAAATAATTTGATTCTACTGGGGCTCGAACCTTGGACCTGTCACATGTGAAGCGAGCGTGCAACCACTACACTACGGAACCGCTTGAAAAATCACCTTCTAACTAAGATATTAATAAGTGACTGTAGTGTAACGGTTATCAATAAAGCAATCATTCTATACATAGATGGTGACGTCACTACGTTATTGTCAGTAAGACCGGTGTGTACATAATAATAAAGCAATAAACCATGTAATCGATGTCTTCTTGTAAAATTGAAGAAATACGCGTTAACCAAAACTCGAACAGCAAAAGTCTGCGCTATTGTTAGAAAAACCACAAAATAAATATATTTTGATTATGGTTTGTTTTTATACAAAACCAGAAAGTTTCACCGGTTCGCGTATTTGCCCAGTCCCTGTGATCTTTTATAATTGCCCACTCCCTGTGATCAGTTATTAATTAAAAGAATTAGCTTTGCATTATTGGCAATACATGTTGCAGTAAATGTAATAGGCACGAATGCAGTACTTATTTACACTAATTTACACAAAGAATCACCACTATGCAAGTATTCTGACAACAAAAATATATACATTGATCCGTAAAATAACTTCTCCTCCCATAAGCGAAAAAAAAAACGTATTACATACTCGTCGCCGCACTTCAGTGCGACGCCAATGACGAATAATATATATTTTGCCTAAACTTTAAGACACAAGGACGTTAAGAAGATTTTAAAAACTCAGGAATGAACTAAATGACAACACATCATATGAAAAAAACAAATGGAAGTGGACTTGAAAATGCAAACAGAAAGGTAAAACAACTAGCAAATAAAATATTCAAAAACGGCGTTATCTCAAAGAGCTTAAAACAATACTTGATACCTAAATATCCATCAAGAGGGAAACTCAAAGGTAATCCAAAAATACATAAGAAAGACAAACCGTATAGAACAATAGTGAATGGCATTGGAACAAGTACTGAAAGAATGGCTGAGGTAGCAAAAAAGGAGCTAGAAACCTATGTTATAGAAACACCAAGCTATGTAAGAGACACCACAGAATTTTTAAACACTATAGAGAGGGAAGTTAATACACCATTACCAAAAGGAATAATATTATACTGTTTTGATGTTGTCAAATTGTATCCATCAATCCCAAAGAAAGAGGGACTAGAGGCATGCAAACAAGCTTAAAATGAACGACTTATTCAGAGTATTTACACTGAAGCGATGATGGAAATGATTGAAATAGTCTTAGAAAATAACGTGATTGAATTTTGTGGACAAGAATACAGACAGAAAGAGGGTGTGGGTATAGGGTCGAAACTTGGGAGAAATTATGCGTGTTGTTACATGAGAAAATGGGATGAAAAATTAGCTGAATACAATAAACAACCAATATTTTACAAACGTTTAATAGATGATGGTTTTGGACTATGGACACATGGAAGTGATGAACTTATAAATTTTTTCGACTATGCAAACAAAATACATGAACACATCAAAGTAGAGTTGAGATGGAATACAACAAAAATAGACTTCTTAGACACGAAAATTGTACTGGAAAATGATAAAATAACAACTGATCTATACTCGAAACCAACCGATAAACATCAATATGTCCAATATGCCTCAGACCACCCAACAAATGTGAAAAAGGCAATTCCCTATGGACTAGGGATACGTTTAAGAAGAATATGTTCTAATGAAAAAAATACCAAAATCGCAAAAAAGAACTAAAACAACATCTACACAAAAGAGGATATCCAAATAAATTTGTAGACCATGAATTATCTCGAGTTGATAGTTTAAATAGAAAAGACTTACTTAAAAAGAAAGAAAATAATAAAACAGCCAACAAGAGAGTACCACTAGCTATAACGTATTCCAACGACCTTCCAAATATCCACTCAATAATTCGAAAACATACCGACAAATTATATAAATCAGACCGAATGAAAAATGTATTCCCAGATGTACCAATTGTTGCATACAGACGAGACAGAAATATCGGTGACATTTTAGTTCATGGAAAAACAAACAAAGAAATAAACACGCGTTTTCAACAAATACCGAAATCATGCAAGGCAAATTGTAAAGTCTGTGAAATGTTAAATAGGTTTTTATAACAACCCAATAAGTGAAATTCAAAATGAAACAGCAAAACAGAACTGTTACATTTACAACTTGGTATACGGCATATGTTGTGTTAAATGCCAGAAGATGATTTATATCGGAGAGACAAGTAGATCGTTAAAGGAACGTGCAAAAGAACACGAGGCTGACGTGAGGCTCCGGAGGGACAAACCCATCTCAGACCATTTCAACGGTGCTGGCCACGGAGTCAAGGACATGGGAATATCAGTGCTAACACAAATACAAGACAGTTCCCGTTATTTCAGACTTATTAAGGAATTGGAATTTATAAAGAAGTTTGAAACACAGTCACCAAATGGATTGAATACAAAAAATCAACTTGATGTTCTTCTACGAGAAATTATTTAGTAAAAATTATTTGTGAAAAACAATTTATATTAATCATCAACATAAATACATAAACAAATAACAGTATTATATGCAATTTATTTTATCTTTAATGTGTATATAATAGATTGAACAGCAAGTATGTATCATTATTTAATAATAATCTTCTACGTACATATAAATTGATATCATTTAATTCATTAAATAAGTTTATCCTATTTAATGATAAAAGTCCAGATAAATTTTAATAATATATTATGATTTATTGTTTTATTGTAAAATTTAAATTTATTTAGTATATAACGCACACATTTGGTATAAGATTGAGACATGTTATATGTAAGTATTGAAGGTCATTTCATGTTTGGCGATTTTTTATGATTTTTGGCGCCGCTTAAAATAACGTTATTTATGACGTCATCATGTACAACGTCATTTGACGTTTAAAACATTTACTTTGTTATTTAAAATGGACTGTCAAAAGACGTACAAATGTAGTTTACATAATTTTTTCATTGTTTTGATAAAGGCATAATGCCGAAACGTTAAATTAAAGGAGTACATACAGTGATTTATTATTATTCCTTAGGATAATTCAACTGAGCTCTCCTGATAATGTTTATTTCATTATTGTAATGTTTATTTATGTGCCTGATTACTCACACAACGCTCTCTTTTAGAAGATAAAAACGGAATCCGGATAGTGCCATCTGTAATCTCGCCCTTCCTTCATCAAGGGCGACAGACGACACACACAGCGACACACGATATTTTGCGCGACAATCGCGGCGACGCGCGATATTTTGCGCGACAGTCGCGGCGACGCATGATATTTTGCGCGATACACGAAGCGAGGCGCGAGAATGTACAACAAAATATCGCCCTTGTGTAGGAAGCCCCAAAGGCGATAAACATGTATCGTGTTAAAATATCCTGCGTTGCCGCGACTGTCGCGAACAATATCTTGCGTCGTCGCGACTGTCGCGCAAAATATCGTGCGTCGCCGCGACTGTCGCGCAAAATATCGTGTATCGCTTCGTGTGTCGTGGCTCGCGTTCAAAGGGTGACGCACGAAACACGAAGCGACGCACGATATTTTGCGCGACACACGAAGCGATACACGATATTCAAATATCGCCCATATTATCCGAATCTCGTGACTGTATCGCGGTCTAATTTCAGACCGGGATACACGACGCACGAAGCGATACTCGATATTTTGCGCGATACACGAAGCGACACGCGATATTTATATTGTTCAAATATCGCTGTTATAATATCGCCTGTTGACTGTCACGTTTAAAAAAAATCAGGGGAGACAAAAAGGTGTATTGTTACGTCATCAAGCATGTGCATCATGTCGTATATATATCTTTTGATATAATATAATTTTAATAATAGTATTTATGTCTGATCAGCAATTAAAATCAGTCATCGGCGTAGAAGTGATGCCCGAGTCCATGTTTTTTTTGCAAATTTCCCTAACAGGTTAAGTATACAGGCGATATTATAACAGCGATATTTGAACAGTACAAATATCGCGTGTCGCTTCGTCCAACGCGCAAAATATGGAGTATCGCTTCGTGCGTTGTGTGTCGCGGCCTGAAATTAGACCGCGATACACGAGATTCGGATAATATGGGCGATATTTGAATAATAAAATATTTTGAATCGCTTCGTGTGTCGCGCAAAATATCGTGTATCGCGTCGTGTGTCGTGTGTCGCCCTTGATGAAAGAATGGCGAGATTATAGATGGCACTATCCGGATTCTGTAGATAAACACTTGTAAAACAAAAGGGCCATGGGCACTAAGGCGCTCACCTGAGAGCCAACGAACCTAGACTATTCTGAGAAAGCGTGAGCTGATTCATGATATTGGACCAAAACAGTGACTTTTAACATGTTTTTTTTTATATTTTTTGACCTAGTGACATAGTTTTCGAGCTCATATGACCCAGTTTCAATCTCTGCCATTATTGCAGTGGGACAAATGTTCTGACCAAGTTTCATGCAGGTTGGCCAATAAATGTGGCTAATATAGCGTCAACAAGTTTTTACTATAGCCATATAAGGAAAACTGCCCCGGCCCCGATGGCCATGATTTTTCAACGAACCATAACCATTTTCAAACTCACCCGAGCTATTGTTAGAACAAATGTTCTGATTATGTTTCATAAAGATTAGATAATAAATGTGACTTCTAGAGTGTTAACACGGTTTTATTATAGCCATATAAGGAAAAATGCAACGCCCTCTGGCGGCCATGTTTTTCATCGGATCACAACCATTTTCATACTCAGCCCAGACATTATTAGTACAAATATTCTGACCAAGTTTCATGAGCATAAGACCAAAAATGTGACTCCTAGAGTGTTAACAAGGTTTTACTAAAGCCATATAAAGAAAACTGCCCCGCCCCCTGACGTCAATGTTTTTTAACCAGCCGGAAACATTTTCGAACTCGTCCAAGATATTATTGGGACACATGTTTTGACTAAGTTTAATGAAGATTAGACAATAAATGTGGCCTCTAGTGTTAACAAGGTTTTACTATAGCCATTTTAGGAATACTGCCCCGCCACCTAGAGGCCATGCGTTTTATTCAACCGAAATCATTTTCGAACTCGTCCAAGATATTATTAGGGCACATGTTCTGATTAAGTTTCATGAAGATTGGACTAAAAATGTGACTTCCAGAGTGTTAACAAGGTTTTACTAAAGCCATATAAGAAAAACTGCCACGCCCCCCTGACAGCCATGATTTTCAACCAACCGGAATCATTTTCAAACTCGTCCAAGATATTATTGGGACACATGTTCTGACCAAGTTTTATGAAGATTGGAAATAAATGTGGCCTCTAGAATGTTAACAAGGTTTCACTATAGCCATATAAGGTAAACTGCCTCTCCCCCTGGCGGCCATGTTTTTCATCCAACTCGAACTATTTTCGAACTCGTCGAAAAGATATTATTAGGAAACATGTTCTGACCAAGTTTCATGCAGATTGGACTAAAAATGTGACTTCTAGAGTGTTAACAAGGGTTTTCTATAGCCATATTAGAAAAACTGCCACGCCCCCTGGCAGCCATTTTTTTTCAACTTACCGCAACCATTTTTAAACTCGTCCTAGATATCATTGGGACATATGTTCGGACCAAGTTTCATGAAGATTAGACAATAAATGTGGCCTCTAGACAATGTTAATGTTGACGGCGCACGACGCACGACGCACGACGGACGACGGACAAAAGGCGATCACAATAGCTCACCATGAGCACGTTGTGCTCAGGTGAGCTTATAAGTAACATATTGTGCAGAAAAGATCACGAACCGTGTTTCCCATTGTTTGTTTGACGACGTGTTTCTAGCGTCCAGTAGCACTTATAGGCATCCACTGAAATAAAAGACGCATAGAAAAATAACAAAAGGTAATACATAGTAACACACAACTTATCGTATTGTTTAGGATGCGATATTAAAAAAAAAAACTCATGACAGATTACCCCGTTATGTCTGCTTCACATACCTTCTGTTCTCCAGTGAAATATGACGCGTTTGAATTTAACACGCATAATTTCAAGGGTTGACCATTTACTGATAACCATTGCAGATCGGAAGAATACTTGTGGTAAGTGGCACAAACTCCCTCAACATCTGGTAAGCGGTACCCAAGACTTTGTAGAATTGTGTACTTGTTTATATAAAGTGAGAATTTTATTGATACTCAGTCATTCTCGTATTGGAATCTTACACATCAACGGGTTAATTAATCTAAACATGAGTTTTGAGGGTTTAAGACTTTGAAAGATATATACCAAACAGCAACGTGTATCTGTGTTAGATATATGCTGGCCGTATTGTGAATATTTTGCGAATATCTTGAACTTTTCTAGCATTTGTTGAATATAATTTTAGTCCAGCCTCAAGCACCGCCAGAAGCCACGCCATTCCACTTGATTGACCATTAGGGATTGGGCTGGAGAAATTTCGTAGTCATGAATCATTCATGAGGCATCTCATACGTTTTAGTGTCCGAGTTGGCAGGGAAATTAAAACAATAAGACAATAAGTTTCAAAAAACCTAAAATGAAGGCGGTGTTTACTTTGTCATATTTACCGATTTCCATTTTCTCTTGTCATTTCATCCGTTTACATCGTCGTTGCTTTCGAAGAATGTCTCAACTTGAAGTATTATTTGATTGGTAATTAGTTGGCTCATCAATATTTGAGAAAAGAAAATTTCCCAGCCAGCCCCCCCCCCTCCGCGCTATATACCGTATACATATAAACCGTGGATTTCGACGAGCTTCATCAAAATTTTATCCAAAAACTTAAAGCCGGACCTGTAATATGACTACATGTACATGTAATTACAGATAACAAACTGATTTCGCTTGACATCAAGCTTATTCGTATCTCTTAGTACGAATACATGACGTTTTAAACGTGTTTCTTTGGAATCTTGGCAATGGAAAACAGTAAGCTTATTTGTTGCATTTATACTGTTGTACCATAAAACACATTCAATTGAATGTTTAAAGCATAATTGCTAACCGTACTACTTCGTGAGATAATTTGAAATGAAATGTACCACAGTTTGTGCTAAGTATATGTTTTAACCGATTTTTTACATAGTAAGAATGGAAACTAAATTAGGTCTAAAAGACATTAGATGTATACTTTTTCATTTACATGTTCTGGTTTATTGAACGAAACGAACGGTTAAATCTAATTTTTAACAGAATCCATAAAATATTAGGCCAATAATAACATCAATTATTCTATTGGCATTCACATGCATCATGAAGAGTGTGTACGCATACATTATTTGTAATATGGCGTTGTTTTGTTTTCAGATTAATTTGGTACCTACGACATCATCTGAATTATATACATATTGCAACTGTATTGCACATGGCTCAAAACAAATCTGGTATTGCATTTTTTATTGTTTCATGTTGCATTTTAGGATTCAAGTTAATTGTTGCTGACCTGTGTATTTTGGTTAATGGAACAAGTTCTTTGCTACCAAATATATTTATTTAGTTCAATCCGCTTTCTATTGCTTTCAGAAGACGAAATGTCTCAAGATGCACCAGTGGACGAAGTTGTTGCTACTATACCTGTAAATAGTACCAATACAAACACACTTGTACGTTACATTTTAGCACAATAATCAATTTAACGTACGGCGGTATTAAGATATTTGTTAACATGTGGTTATCATAACACAATAAAACCGTAGATCATACAACTTTAATTCATGAATATAGTTTTGAAGTGACGGTAAAGACTATGTTTATAGGTAAGAACATCCGTAAGTGTATACCATCATACAGTTTAACAGAAATAACATAAATGTAATTGTTTCTTTAAACTTGTTTTTTCTTCTTCAGCGCTATCCAGTGATGAACAAGGTCAATGTAGGCAAAGCAATAATAAAGCTGTGTGGAAATGAAGGAACATCTGATGAAAATGGACTACGGCGTCTACTGCAAGCGGTTATTGATTACATTCCAACCGAAAAGGACCAAACTGTTTGGAAACATGCGGAAGTCGAGCTTTACGATGTTAACTACAAACGTTACACTATCTCCTCGGGCAATGGTGACTCAAAATTCTATGTTTCATATGATGAACATGACACCCCTATTGTTGTTCGCAAACGCAATCACATGTCCTTGTTCCAAAGTTTCAAGAATTTATTTGCCGGCAAGGATCATTCCAAGTAAGGCACATTATTAAAATCTTGTAATTGCAGTCAAAGGGGAACATAATACTCTGGCTTTCTGGTACAGTGGGCGTATATAGTGTGTAACATGTGCAAGTATGAATATCCAACAACTGTATTATGCATTTTATTGCAGATTAAATTAACGTCAAAATGAAAGTTTGTTCACTGCGTTTTGGTCTTTGCATTACGTTCATGTATAAAGGTTTCTTTGTATGAAATATTAACCAAGATTGACGTAAAATTAATACAAAATACTTGACCTTGTATTAAATGAAATCTCTGTTCTGCTTAAAGTTTCTTTATGGAATGTATATACACTCAGTTATCATTTTCATGCCCGCAACAACAAAAGTAGAATATATGTTCTTAAATGAAATAAAATTGTTATCCCCACGCTTTTTGAAAAAAATGTGGGGATATTGTGGTTATCTCCGCCGTCCGTCCGTCCGTCTGTCCGTCTTTCTGTCTGTCCGTGTTGTGTTAGAAGTGCCTTTGTTTATATGTTATCTGTTCAACGACAATTGAATTTTTGTGTATATTGTAATTTATGATAAGGGCAACTACACAGCATTTAGAGAAAAAATAAACTTAGTTGATTGGTCAGATGTAATTGCTAGTAAAAACCTCGAGAATGTTGCTAAAATAATATCTTAAATAATTAAAGCTGCCACTGAAACAATACCGAACAAAGTTGCAACTATCCGACCAACTGAAATACCCTGGTTTTATAATTATATCCGTAAACTTATTAGAATACGCAAAAGACTCCAAATAAAGCTTAGACATCAAACACTGCTACTGTTTCGGCGTGGCGTAGTGGATATGGTGTCCGCCTAGCGATCGGGAGATCATGGGTTCGAACCCCACTGGAAGCGTTCCTTTGATCTCTCCCAAAGACACCAAGTACTGGTTCTAGTCCCAGGAAACGGACTCGAGAGCGTTTATATAAGCCTATGGCTTTCGATGCAATCGAGCAAAAATAAATAGGTTTAAACTAAACAAAACACGGCTACAGAACACAATCTTAACCATGATCTAGAGTCCATTTATGCTTGGTCTATGTCCTGGCTTGTCTCGTTTAATCTCGCTAAATCAGAATCAATGGTATTCTCACGGAAACAAAACAAACTAAACATCCACCGCTCTATCTGGACATGTACCAGTTACGACAGTTGAACAACATAAACACATTGGTTTTATTTTGTCAAACGACGCCCGATGGGCAGCACATAAATCAGCAGTATAAACAAAGCCTGGCAACGTATCGGCATTTTCAGGTCTCTGAAACACTTACTGTCAAGGTCTAACCTCGAAAAGATTTATGTTCATTTTATAAGACCGCTGCTGGAATATGGAGACGCTGTCTGGGGTAACTGTTCCAGCGAATTGAGCGCAGAATTAGAAGCTGTACAAAATGAGACAGCAAGAATATGCACCGACGCCACTAAATTGTGTAATATTAACTCTCTGTTAAACGATCTGAAATGGGAAACTCTTTCAAAAAAGGAGGCAGAAACACAGATTTATTCTCTTTTACAAAATGAAACACAGACTGTGTCCAGAATACCTTTCAAATCTCATTCCACTCCCCCCCCCCTCAAAACCGCTATGAACTTAGAAATCAGTACCTCTTATTCACGCAAAAAGTGAATCATATCGATGCCAATTTCTTCCAACAGCTATACGAGAGTGGAATGCCCTTACGCATGACTTGCAACAATCTCCCACGTTGTCCTCTTTTAAAGCTACTCTTAGCAGAAATCTCACAAAATCGTCTGAATTATTTAATATTGGTACAAGAGCTGGTCAAATCCTTCACGCAAGATTGCTGCTTGACGTGCGAGTGCAGTTCCCTCAATAACGACCTATTCCGAAGATCACTAGTAGACAGCCCTCTTTGCTCATGTGGAGAAATCGAAACTGCCAACCATTTCCTTCTACATTGTCAGCACCATCAACATCTTCGGAATAATCTGTTTGGAAACAGCCCGTGCCCTCTTACAAGCAACCTACTCTTTGGATGCGAATACCTTACCCATGAGCAAAATAAAACTATAATTCTATATATAAAAATATAATATATAAAACCTGAATTAGTTGTATTTTGCAGAAAACTTATTGACCTGATTTAGTTGTATTATGCAGCAAACAAATTGACCTGATTTAGTTGTATAATGCAGCAAACACATCGACCCGATTTAGTTGTATTATGCAGCAAACACATGGACCTGATACGTGTAATATTTAGCAAACACATTGAAATGATTTAGTTGTCTTATGCAGCACACACATTGGCCTGATTTAGTTGTATTATGATGCGAACAAAATTAATATACCCGATTTAGATGTTTTATGCAGCAAACACATTGGCTTGATTGTTGTATTATCTAACAAGCACATTCACCGGATTGTTGTATTATACTTGTACATGTACTAGTACTGGTGACATATCCACCACATTTAAAACAGTGTATGAAAAAATCACAGATCAAAGACTGTTTAATAGTGTGTATGTAACTGAGTTGATAAATTCAATCCCATATTTTAGTTATGTTAGTTTAAACAAATATTTAAAATATTTAAAATCAACAATCTGACCTTAGATAGTTCGAAGATAAACGAGGACGATATCCCATAACGTACTATGGATGTTCTAACATTTTACCTGTCTACAATATTCATGTCATGTGATTTTACAACATGAGATAATGCATATTATGAGGTGAAGTGAATGCAAGATAATTGAAATGGTGTCTGACTTTATCTATTGGTTTTTCCGTTTTTAGAACATGGTATGATTTAACCATTTGAACTTTGCCCTAGCGCGTGATATACAGATACAGGATACAAAATATTTGTCCAGGAAGCATTACATATTATTGTGCGTGTCTATTTGATCTTTGGGTTCATTTCATTTCACACTTTGCACACTGACACCAGGACTGACACTGCACGCTTTAATGTAAAAACACCCACTTCTAATTGGTTATTGCTTTAACTGGTAACATGTGTTAATTTCTTAAACGGTCTAAGAACACCTATGGAGAAGAATTCATATAAGTTTTTAGTCACTTGTTTTCTAATCCATTATTGTATGAATGTTACTCACATGTCATGTTCAAAGGTTCATAATAAATACTGTTTAAACCAAAATAGAGCAGCCATAACTTAGCATATATGATACCTAAATGCCATTTGATTGGTAGATTGTTGGTACCCAAGTTCCTTTCTAATCACAAATAATCCGCAACATCCAATTATGCAACATTGAGGTACTGCAATTGTGAAACTACGAACAAAACAATGTTTATAATTATCCCCACGCTTTTTGAAAAAAAGGTGGGGATATTGTGGTTATATCCGCCGTCCGTCCATCTGTACGTTTGTCCGTCCGTCCTGGCCACTTTCTCCTTCTACACTATTAGCACTAGAACCTTGAAACTTACACACATGGTAGCTATTAGCATATGTGCGAACCTGCACTATTTGGAATTTTGATCTGACTCCTGGGTCAAAAGTTATGGGGGTTGGGGTGGGGCCGGGTCAGAGATTTTCACTCATTTTTTTAGGTTATTTTACATTTACTTCTTCATTTTTACACCGATTCACTTCAAATTAATACTGGACATCTCTTATGAAAATACGGTCAATCTCAACCATGCATGGCCCCATTCCCAACCCTGGGGCGCCCTGCCCACATAGGCCACACCCACCCAAAATTGCATTTTACTATAATTTCTTCATTTCTACACGGATTCACTTCAAATTGATACTGAACTTCTCTTATGACAATAGGGTCAATCTCAACTATGCATGGCCCCATTACCAACCCTGGGGCGCCCCGCCCACATAGACCACACCCACCCAAAATTGCCTTTTACTATAATTTCTTCATTTCTACACCGATTCACTTCAAATTGATACTGAACTTCTCTTATGACAATACGGTCAATCTCAACTATGCATGGCCCCATTACCAACCCTGGGGCACACCTAGGTCAAACATTCGGCGTGGGGATACGCGTCGGCCTCTGCTGCGCCATTTCTAGTTGAAAATACATTAAATTCACTTTCCATCATAATGCCTCAGTCTACTCTAAAGGCAACCGAGCCAATATATCGTAAGTCATATTCTCGATATTCGTTTAGTCAAGGGAGGCAACATATAAAACTCGATCCAAAATCCTCGTAGTTATACCTCAATTTGAATTTTACGGCATACACTGCATTCACAAGTGAAATAATTGCAGCTCTGATTTATTTTGTAAATTTTTCTTATCTTATGTTTATGCAAATCCTTGTTGTATGTAATGTAATATAACGTTTATGTATGATTTAGAGTCGAAAATGTAGCATAGAAATTAAACAAAAAATCTTATAAAAAGATGCTAGGCTTATATATACGATTGTTATCATGAAGGTTGAAAAAATACTTTTCTTAAAAAAAAAAAAACACAAAAAAAAGGTTTTATTGTTATAGTTGCTTTTTTTCCGTTATTCGTCGCTTATCCAGCGCATGATGTTTTATGTAACGTATTGCATATATATGTACCCATGTTTTCCCGTGTTAATACAGTTTATAAATAAAACAAGAGTACGTTTCACATTCCCTAAGCTTTAATACACATATATATGCTGGTATGTACATAATATTTTATTCCAAACGATGAAGAGAAATTCTTGATTACATATATTATCTATTAAGAAAACCAACTATAATGATTGTGTAATGATTAAAACTCGGATAACCACATTGGAACATATCAGACATATGAGACACATAGAAAATATCAATTATGTACACGAATATTCAAACTACAGACGTGTGGACGTCGACGTAAATTATACTACATCATATCATATTATGTGTGTCCTCACATGGCATTTTATATATTAAACATTAGCTTGTTGTTCACGATAAACATAAATGGAATGTTATCATTTCATAAAGACGCAGTTTTCTTTCTTAACATCCAAATCACACATTTATAATTGTATTGCGTTATTTAAATGGAATAAAACTAATCACGATACTTTTGGGTACAAAATCAAAGGAAAGCTGTGCTATAAATAAGCAAACGGTAAAATCTCCGTAGCTTTTTTTGGCTGTCAGGGACGATTTTCAGACATGTTGAACTAAATATTTCCGTTAAAAGGAAGTGCCCAATGTTTGTGCTGGAAAGTTTGCCTATGCAAAACCAAAACACTAATATTGTTTGCCCTGGAACATAAGCTTATGCGAAACCTAATATTGCATAGTGTTTGCATGTTGATATTAAACTATATAACATGACTTTTTGTAAGTAAATCAGAGTACAATATGAAATTATTGTGAAATGTAAGAACACAACAGTCTGGCTAATATAAAGGGAATAGCACACACATTTATTGATTTTGAGAGTTGAGTGTAGAACTATTGTACCCGCACATTTTTTTATATGAAATGCGATGAGATACATGGTCGATATCTTCACGCTCACGCGGCAATCATCGTTGGAAAACATAGTGCTTCACCCTTACATTTTACCATTTAAACAATGCAGTAATAGTTATATTCATTGGGTCTAGTGGCGGAAATTTCACACACTTTATTTGCTGTTCATTAAGGTCGATACAGGTCAAAACCTGGGTAAGAAAGGTACCACGAAACAATAAATACTTTGAATCATATAAAATAACAATAATAGTTGAATCGAACATCATCACATGGTGTATAATGGCGAAGGGGTAATGATAGAACTATATTCGAAACCTTCGGAATACCGTTAGGGCCATCGTGGTTACACATTAAAATCCAAAGGGAAACAATGCGAGAGTGCGCAATACGATGACGAGAGAACGATAATACAATGCCGAGAGTGCGATAATACAATGACGAGAATGCGATAACGCGATTGCGAGAATGCGAGAACGCGAACGTACGATGACGATAGTGCGAGAATACGATGACTAGAGTGCGAGAATACGATGACGAGAGTGCGAGAACGTGATGGCGAAAATTCGAGAATGCGAGAACGCGAGAACGCGAGAGAACGATGACAAGAATGCGAGAATACGATGACGAGAGTGCGAGAATACGATGACGAGAGTGCGAGAACGCGATGACAAGAATGCGAGTAGGCGAGAATACGATGACGAGAGTGCGATAATACGATGACGAGTGTGCGAGAATACGATGACAAGAGTGCGAGAATACGATGACGAGAGTGCGACAATACGATGGCGACAGTACGATATGGCTATCGCATTGTCTACATCGTACTATCGAATTGTCGCCATCGTACTATCGCGTTGTCGCACTGTCGTCATCGTATTCTCGCAATCTCGCATTCTCGCCATCGCGTTCTCGCACTCTCGTCATCGTATTCTCGCACTCTCTTAATCGTATTCTTGCACTCTTGTCATCGTACGCTCGCGTTCTCGCATTCTCGCCCTCTGGATTTTAATGTGTAACCACGATGGCACCAACGGTATTCCGAAGAAAACCAGTCATTCTCTCTGCGAGTCATATCTCTGCGCGGATAATTTACTCGATATCGGGAATAATTGGAAGGGTTTTCTCGGGGCTGTAGCTGGAAGTGCCATTGCTTGGTCAAAAGTTTCGACTGGAACTTCAAGTGATAAGATTTCTACTTGTTATGCGCAATTATTAAATGTATTCGCCCTTAATTATGCTGCAACGACGAACGTTTGCGCTTGTGAATCGATTCAACGCGTTTATATGATTCATTCAATGCAATTGGAAGTCTTTTGCAATTAAGAAAATGACGATACCGATTGCGCAACGAACTGATATACACGTATAAACTTACATTGACTTGGGTCATTTACAATTACATTGACTTGGGTTATTGTATTTTTCCAACGGCATTGTTTAACAGTGTAAGGTCAAGTGCTATGTTTAGCCACAAAATTATAACGCTGTGCTAATAAAGGACTGAGTGAAAATTAATTTAGAACATAGCCTCAATGTTGTTACTATTCGCTGTCAGTTAGTTGTATTCTTCTTTGAATTCGTTGTTCTTCATTCATTTTATTTTACTTATTATATGTAGAAAGTTGCGCTGATAACAATTGCAGCATGTAATAACCTCTCATGCATCCATATTTTATCACTTAAATGGAATCAACTGTTTTCATGCATGTTTTTGTTCTTTGTTTTTCTTTACGGGAAATGCGTGGCTATTTCAAATGGAGGCTAGGTTAAATGTCTCGAAAAATAAATAATCACCGTTAAACAGAGTAACGCATGTTTATTGAAATGTTTCTATTGGTGTCAAAAACCTTTTCAGGTGATTACAAACTTAAAAAAATTGCAACCATGTGCAAGCGCACGGTCTCAAACTTATAGTGATAAAATGAAGCCGCAAAAATAGTGTATGTATATATTTTCATTTATTTGTTTAAAAGCCCCATGAACACTTAAAATCAACGAATATTTTGTAAAATAAAGTTATAAACACATCAGGGTTCCTTATTGCAAAAAGCAAAAATGTCAACTGTAGATGTTGTCTGGTAACATAGATTTTGAAAGATAAAAAATGCTCTTTTTATATTTTGTTGCACAATATATTCCATTTTACTTCCCGCAACTTTATTTTACGAAATATTTTACGAAATATTCGTTGATTTCGAGTGTAAATGGGGCTTTAAATCAGTTCGTACATTATTTGTGTCTTTGCTTTCAAATGTTATACGTATGAGTGCCACACGAGTCGGTTGATTCACAAAAAGTCTCGTTAAAATCTTTATGTTATGAGTCGTTAACAGGTGTGTCTCTGACTTAGTTATTTTCACTGAGTTCAACTAGCGATTAGAACAATCACATTTTTTCATGCGATTTAAATTCATTGTCTTAACCGACACGGCGTAAAATGATCCTGGGCAAGTCCAGGTCAATATTGATGTCACGCATTTCTTTTCAATATCATTCGACCAGAAATATGGGCATTTTGTGTGATCTTGTAATGAGGTCATTACGTGACTTACATAAAAATATGATACATAAACACAGAGTTTTGTAAGTAACACAATACTTACATTATTCATGAATTAATAATTTCGGTGTTACTTGTAATTAAACATTTTGAATAAATCCATATTGCGGAATAAATATATTAACATACTTGGTTGCGCGCAATAACCGCACCACTGTAGTGTATGCTTTCAACTAGATTATTTTTATACGCTTATTGACTTAATTAGTTCGTGTAGGAGTAAAACAATCGAAGATCAAATGGTAAGGGCATTCATTTGCGTGACTTCTCAATGTAGGATAGCGGGTCAATGTGTTATAAAAAGAGCGACAATGAACGCGTCTATTTTTGCTGTAGAAATATGTTGTGTGCTAAACGGGTTCGGCTTTCATAACCTCAATGGCAATTTGCAACAAATGCAGAATACACATGACTACTATTTAGATGATGCAGTTTTGCACCGTTTTGATCAACGAATACGCCTTGGGCGTTTGGGTGTGTTGTTGTAAACGATTGATGACGTTTGTAAATATGTTCATAATCCAACTATATTGAATAACATGTTATTGTGATTATAAAGTGAATAAGTGCCTGTTTTGGAGTCTGTACTTTCTTGAGCTTAAAGGGACTTGTTCACGTTTTGGTAAATTGATAAAATTGTTTTAGATCTGCACATTTTCGTTGTTATTATGATAATTGCGAAGAAACAGTAATACTGAACTTTTACCATGCTCTAAAATATCCATTATATGCATCTTTTAACGATTTGGAAACCTGAAAATTATAAAGCGAAACGATTAAATACTTATGAGAGTTCTATTGTTATCGTTATATTTTGTGACATTACGAGGATTGCTAGACTTTTACTCCAAGGATCAGTGGTTCGAGTCCCGGAGTGGATTCCTTTTTTTTTTCTTTTTTTTTCTTGCTTTATACTGAAGCTATTTAGTTCCGATGTTTACATTTATCAATAAAAGATTAAATGACAAACTTCAAAACATGCCAAAATCTGTTAACAAATCCTTTTAAGATCATAATTACAACTTAAATAAAGAAAAACATGTCAACTTCGTATGTGGGTATTTTGATTTATTCCATCAGACTTGTCCGGTTAGTCAATATAATTTCAGAATAAATGTCCAAGCTGTCAGAAAACGTAGGACCCGATGCCCGGGATGTCAAAATAACACCAGAACCTTATCCCACATTTGTTAAAATTAGCGAAGGAACAAGTGTTGGTAGAAAGAAATATCCGGGATTCGTAAAAATCTTTCAATATCCCGCCCCCCCCCCGCTTACAAAAATCCTGGATCCGCCCCTGAACATAGGTTCAGCATTTCAAAGCTCATAGCTACTAAGATCAGCTCATGAAAGCATACCTCAATTGTAAATTTCATTCACATCATATGTCAGAGGTAAACATTGCCCTCAGATACGTGGAATTTCGCGGATTTCTTAGTTTCCAATTCCATTTTTGAGATCGTAGTATTGAGCGGGTTCACACCAAAGGATGAATCCGACCATCAGACATCATCAATTTGAGAATATGTTTATATCTCACCTCCTACAACAATGACCTAATCCGATTGGCTTAGAGCGGTCACGTGTCCCTGGTGTATTTTCCATACACCCCGAGTAATTTCCATACACCATGGTACACCTATCAACTTAAAACAAAATGGCGTCTGTTCGATTAGCTGCTAGATAAGTCTTGTTATTATGATGTTTTTTTACATATGTAATGGAAACCAATTAAAATATCGATTTTAACTGAAACTGTGATGTATTTTAGATTGATGACACTATTTCAGCTTTAACAGGAGTCATAAAAAAGCTAAATTTAGTATAAACGACACGCTTACCCCAATGACAACTTTAATCCAATGCTTATAATAATAAAGTAACAACGATACGCACTTCCATTTTCTGTTCTTCCATTCCTTTCTCGAAATATATTTTAAACCACACTTTTAATAACATTTATATCGAATGCTAGCAATTCTGACCCAAAACACGAAATACGAAATCGTAATCCTCTCGGAGCGAGTTATTTTATTCCCATCAAAGTTTACAATACAACTATGCATGACAAACACACAATCCGAAATACGTTTTGGATTCGTTTGATAATTTAAAAATTATTTTACTGTTAACTTAAAATTCCACGTCCGACTTGTTGTCCTTAAAATCCGAGAATCTAACATAAACTAGTGATTTTCGTTACATAAAATTACGTCACACGAGAAACTTCATAAATTGCATCATCAATTGAATGAAAAATAATAGTGAGGAAAGCCGGTTCGGACATAAATATATATAAAACACACCAAGGAAAAGGTAGTCGGTGAGATATAATCGTTACACTGTTAGTAACTAATGGTGTATGGGATATACACCCTCAGTAATGACATACCATACTCGAGCTTCGCTCTCGTATGGTATGAAATTACTGAGGGTGTATATCCCATACACCATCAGTTACTAACAGTGTAACTTATAATATTACAATCCAATTCACGTTGAGCATTTAAGTATGGAGCGAGATTTGGGATCAGCTAATTTTAAAGCATCTTTTAATTTTCTCGTCCAATCACGAATCGCGACTCTTGTACGTGTAATCACATCGATTAAACATGGCGGATTATTGGTTGCGTAGTCGACTATTTTGCTTACAATTTATGCTTCATTCATTGACGTTTTTTTTCAAACACAATTCTGCTGGAATTGCGATGTGCAAGCGTGACCATAACAAATCAGTTATGAAAGTCGCAGTCTATATTCTTTTTACCGTGTATAATAATGTTGACAAGTATAGAATAAACAAGATGTGTTTACGAAACACTATGTCCTCTTTTGAGCGATTTTGACCCATATATTTGACCTTTGACCTTGAAGGATGACCTTGACCTTGACCATTCACCGCTTAAAATGGGCAGCTCCATGAGATACACATGCATGCCAAATATCAACTTGCTATCTTCAATATTGCAAAAGTCATGGCCAATGTTAAATTTTGTGCAAACAAACCAACCAACAAACAAACAAACCACAAACAGACAAGGCAAAAACATTATGTCCCCCAGTATAGACTGGGGAACATAAAAAGATGTCATTATTTACCAGCATTTTATGTAAACTAATATGTACTGAGGTATTTTTGGTCTTCAGTTTTAACTATTTTTTAAACTGCTTATGACGCACTTTCACTGTGGCGCACTTTCAGCACACTGGGGGTTACAGGACAGGTCCGGCAACGGGCCATATCGGTTGTTGAACGTGAAACGGAGTCTGCTTCATTGTGGCTATATCGGAAGAGAGAGGAGAAGTGGATAGGGGGACACAGGGCAGTTGACTAGCGACTGGCCACCGAGACCTGGCAGATGAGGAAGTGTAGCGGAGGCTTACTATCTCCTGGCCGGAAATTGATCACTTCCGGTTGGCACACCATAGGAGGACGTCGTGGGACAGTGCCGAACCGTCCGATGAATATGGCCCCACATGATGAAGGAGATAATAGCAGCTTAACGGCTGTATTTGACAACTGAAGATACAGTGTTGTGAAACTGCTTTTCGTTATATGTAGCATTATTAAGAGCATTGGACTAGCAGTTTTGATACTTCCCGAGAAGTTTTTTTTCTTCAAAATTTGAATTCTCACCGCTGATATGCGTTTAAATTAAAAGCAATAAGAAATAATAATTATTAAACGGAGTTAAAATTAAATATCTGACTTTTTAAAGCAAATCAACACAATCTCTGAACGGATTTTAAATGTTTCGATATGTAAGTGTTGTGGCTTATCCTGCGATGCATAGTGTGTTCAAACTTATAATATCGACCTTGCAATTGCTGACATTTAAACGATGAAGTGCGAAGTATTCCGATACTTGCACACTATACCATTCTGTTAACAAGGGACGGATATTTCATACGCTCTTTAGACACTGAGTTCGATTAACATAGTTTTATAAAATGAACTCGTTCAACGCTTGTTCAGTTAGCGTCTTTGAACAATCCAGTGATAACTGTCGTGTTTTTTTTTACACAAGACTAACCTATAACTAAAAAAGAAGCCGATAAACCTATCTGACCCTGTTAGTGGCATGGCTTTATCTGCCAACTTATTTAGAGACTGCACATGTTAGTTTCATTCTTTTGTCTCCGAATGCACCCCTTAAACGTTCTAGATGAACTTAATTATTTATTGTATTGCACTGAATAGTGTGAAAGTTAACTGTCGGTTCAACGCGTCTAAACAATAAAAAAAAAACAGTCTGGACTCAAAGAATAAAAGTACCGGGCACACAACGGTCTGATTTAAATGTAACAAAACGTTGAAAATTGATTTTGTATTTTAACAAGGACAGTCATAAAGTAACATAGCGAAGTAAACCAGACACATGATATATTTAACCAAAAAGTTGAAACGCTATGCAGTTAAATATTGAGCGTTCAATGTGGACCAATAAAAAGGTTATGTTATGCTTTCGCGAGTCTGGTCACATTGTCTTTTTCACTATGTCTAATTTCGTTTGCTTTATACTTTATAAAGTTGATAAACTTTAACGTTACAAATCTAAAATCGCAGAAATGGAGCATCACATAAAAATACGTGTAAGCCAGAATGAGACAGCAATTTGTTCATGAGCCAATCAAGAACGATAATATGAACATGGCACTAAGGAACATTTCTAACGCATTATTGGTTGACACTAATTCAGTGAGAAGATCACAAGTATGTTAAGTGCATTTATAGCAACATGTGTGAGAATTTAATAAATAAACCGAATACACATTATTGGGCAAAATATGTTTGGTATATGTTGCAGGCCTTAGGAGTACATTATGCATGGCTAAACCAAGATGTAGGTGATGAAAAGTGTTTTTTAT
Source organism: Dreissena rostriformis (assembly GCA_007657795.1). Taxonomy (NCBI): domain Eukaryota; kingdom Metazoa; phylum Mollusca; class Bivalvia; order Myida; family Dreissenidae; genus Dreissena; species Dreissena rostriformis. The sequence goes on along the minus strand of VMBQ01000472.1, from coordinate 255,924 downwards.
CCTTGGTCAAGTCAAGGTTAAATGAAACATTCATCAAAATTTGGTTGTAAGAACTTAATACTTTATCAAGAGCAATAAATTACAGTCAGTTTTGTAATTTTGAATGTTAACCTTAATTAAATCATGTCAGTATAAATAAGTTAAGATTTGATCTTTGTAGATTAGGGGTATCATCTCATAGATTAGAAATTGAAGCAGGCAGATGGCATAAACCTGAATCCATACCTTTTCAAGAGAGAACATGTCAACATTGCAATGTTTTTGTGGATGCATATCCTTTTTTTTTAGAATATTCCTTATATGATGATACAAGAAAATTGTATATAAATAAATATTACTGGAAAAGACTAAACATGATAACATTAATTGAATTAATGCAATCTGATAATGTAAAAACCAACAGAAATTTAGCCATGTTTGTACATAACGCAGTTATTACATACTTATGTTACCCGTAAATAGTTTATAAATAATACTGTGTTATCATCACTAACATATTTATAACATTATACAATATAAATCTTCATAAGCAAGAGGTATTTTTCTGTTGCATGAAAACATAATGTGAGGAATCTTTGAAATGTACCCGTTCAGCGAACCAAGCACACACACGCGCAACCTTTGCCCGACTTCCCCAAGACAATTTTGTATGGAATCGGTCCTGCGTACTCGAGGAACTAATTCTAGATACATGCTAGGAATAATAAGGCAAAGTTCGTACATATAGCCTCGGTTAACGGTCGTATTTCCTTTTCTATTAACACATTAAAATACAACTCTAATTCGATGAAATAAATATATATTTTCTCTATGGTATTAAACGGAATGTATGTTTATAATGTTAATGAAATTGTACCAGTTGGTCTACTTTTAAAACGATAATTGAAGAATTAAAACGTTAAGAAAGTGTACAGTGAGTGAACAACGCAGGACGTCAATGAACATGCACTTCTGGTAATGTGATACAGAGAGAACTAGACACATGCTTGTCGGTACGAACCGGATACCATCGAATCACAGTTTGGTCGACAACATACATTAATGTCAAAAGAAAATGCATCAAAATAGCAAACTGCACAAATGCTCTTGGTTATTAATATACAAATAATGTTTAATCCAACGAGCAGTATGAAATCGGCCGAATGCGGCCGTGACCATATACACGTGGTTGAAAGGGGTCGTCCGACTGCCAGCCTACTTGAGTCCGTGGTGTATGAATCGGCAATGGACGATAGTCGATGCATTTTGTTCCAGCATCCTCTAACGAATAACGTTCTTTGAACATGTTCCGAACGCGTTTGAATGGGACTGTGACGAACGATGATACTTTACACTAAAACGAAATTTTCTTAACGTCCGTAACAAATTCCCCGTTTTTTCTACAAAGAGTCATGCGTGATTTTAACTCGGACTGATGACAGAAGCTGGGCTTGCATACAAACGGCGGACGATCATCAAAAACAATACACAGTTCAGTGTAATTATTGATTTTCTCAACTCTCCTCATGGCGTAATTGAACAAATTTTTATCCCGACTTGTTAATTCATGTACAAATGTGTCTGCAGCTCTCGCGAGGTCCTCTGGTTTAAGTACAGGATTCGAATTCTAAAACATAATAATGCAATGCTATACAGAAAATATCCACTAGTATTCAAGCGAATTAGATATAATGTTTTACGATTCAAATCTTGAATAGCAACACTATGTGACGATATATTGCTGTGTTAGGTCTTCGTTAATATGTATTATTTTATAATTTGTACACAAATTCCTTCCATTTTCTAATAATGGACTCACTCGAGCACAAACAAAATATAGTGTTCGATTGACTAATTAAATGTTTGAAAAGTTAATGATGATAATTAGTATTTCTGCATTGTGAACTAAGTATTTATAATTAAATTTTTAAATTGCATTGTTTTATATTTTTGTGTAACGAGTAGTTTAGAGAAAATGTATATTGTGCATAATAATTTATATACTCTTCATAAATACTGCAAATCGTGTTTTGCTTTTAAATACAGGAAAATTAAAACTCCAGGAACAAATCAGGAGAAAAAATTATCGTTATCATTCGCTTGTCTTTTAAACAAGTGACCTATTGCCTATATAATACATGACAACAGATCAATGTTTGAGTGACCTTAAACCAGTCTATACTAAGGCAAACACCACGCCGGGTATGCAAATACTTTGGTGACGGATAGCACTTCAATGACAGAGAACAACAAAAGCCACGCGCGAGAATTGAGTTCTTCAGCTTTTTTTGCATTTATGTTCTGTTCATTTGGTTTTCAGACACGGAACATTGTTTGGGTGAATAACTACATAGCACTTCGTAGCGCGAAGAAAGAAATTCGCGGAAAAACGGTGAATTATATAACAAAAACGATAAAATTCCATCGATAATCAGCATGAATTGGATGATTAGTACATATTTTAACAAACTAAACATACTTGGAAATAAAGCAAGAACGTGCTTACTATTCCATAAAAGATCAATGTGTCCATTACTGTTACAACAAGTTACGTTTAAGTTAACTAACGTATTTGAGAAAATTCAAATGTTTTAAGAGTCGCATGCACATTTTTCATGGGCACTTCGTTTACCGATCATCTCAATGACAATGACACTTGAATTCCCGATTACTGGACACTTTTTTTCCAGATATAACACACTCTTTTTAGTGAATCATAAATGCAGAATTCGCTGTGGAATAATGTTATAGTAAGCAGACAATACATAAAAATGTATGTACTTACGTAAATTAAAAACGAATTACCGAAACATTTTCTTATCCCCTTGGAATATGATTATGATTTTGTATAAATGTGAAAGATAAGATTGTATTGTTTTGGCTTTTTTTATTTTGTATATATCTCCAAAACATGAAGACACACGTGTACCGCATTCTTAACTCTCACTCGCTTTTCTCATCAGTGTTATATACTTGTTAGTCTACTTTATTAATGAATGCGCAATTTTTATGCAAGTAGCGACAGTTTTGTATTTGCATCTTTCTCACCAAGTCTAATTTTACTTTAAGAAGAAAAAGAACATGTGACAAAAAATAAGTGTTCGTTATGAACACATATTCTGTAGCAGTATTATCTTCATATTTTTTTTCTGCAGATACTTAAAGATAGGCGATTGATTTGCGCAAATTGTTCAATACAGCTATAACATAATCGTTTGAGTTAAAGTTCTTGTTTTAATGTAAAATAAGTCTGTGCAAATCATACAGGTACATACCGCATTTCAATTTATCGTATGTTTTTTACGCTCTATACTTAAACAACATTTCTATGAGACTTGAATTTTATATTATGGAATATACACACATTCTTGTTTGAATATTAAAATTTAATAACAGATTACCGTCACATGTTGATTATGATTTTTACCAATATACCATATATGTATATTCAAAGTTTAAAGTTCAGTCTTGGGTTATTAAATGTTGTTTACCTTTTATTTTACACACTATATTGTGATTTATTTGTTAAATTGTTCAGTAGACGATGATCATCGGGCATATTATTTCATAATTGTATGTTACTATTTGTAATCAACATTCACTGATTGGTGTTAGCTGGTTCGTTTTTAAAGTTGCTCATACAGCACTTGCTGTTTATATTTCCAATGAAGAGAGTAATCGAGGGTCATTGAATGTCGTCAATTTATAATTGTTATCCGTTAAAAGTGTTCATTGTTAAATGAAAGCAAAAATCACTGTTACATTTATTTTTATTTCTTATCATCAGATGTATAACATACTTATGATCACTTACAGAATTATACATATTGCGTTTAGGCACAGAATAGTTTTAAAATGACAAGACATTTGCGTTATTTTCTTTAATATATGCATAATTTAGTTTGATAAACTAAAGGTTAATTGCTCATCATCAGCATGTTCTCACACTTTCATAATGTTCTCTCAAATTCTGTTTCAAATGCAAAATGTTGTTTTAGGCATAAAGATTTATAATAATGTTAAAAAAGAACAACACTCTCAAATCATAATTGGGCCATTCCATGCTAAAACAGGGAATATTGACATCTGCCTAAAGTACCGTCCAGGATCAGCCTGTGCATTCCGCACAGGCTAATCGGAATGCCACTTTCCACTTCCAATGCAGTTTCGTTAAGAACATACATTCTTGAAACGGAAAATACCATTAAGACGGAAGGTTGCACCCCGGCTTAGCCTGTTCTCTCCGTTGTATTTTCATCTCTCTGAACCTCAAGTTGCAACTTAAAAACAAGTTCATTATGTATACAATTATTTCCGGTCGTCACTTGAAATCTATTTCTTTAGAAATAAGAATTTTAATTAAAAAAATGCAATTATAATAGTAATAGAATATATTAATAGTAATTAGATTTTTGAAAAGGAACAACGCCATTGGTTATATTTCACATGTGTTTGTAATTCAATTTTGCATAGATTCCCAATGCGTCGCTCTTGACTATGCAAATTGATTCGTACTTCAAAATATTTGGTAAGAATAGCCATAATTGACATAAATGCATTTCAGGTAGAAGATAAAACTCGGTTATCAGAGTGCCCAATTTGTTGAAAGTCTCCGTAATCCGAAGTGCACGTTATCGGTAATCAATGTGCCTGCAACTTTATGTATACCACCTATTAAAACATGCTCTATCTTTGTTTATATTCATTGAATACTTTCAAAATTTCAGTGTTTGAAGCACAGTGATTACTCTTCATGCTGAAATAGCAAACCATTTCTTGCAATATTTCTAAGTAGTTTTATTTTGTTTAAATGTTTACTGTTCATCCAGTTTAGGCTGTTTTTCGACCGAATTTTCTATTTTTTGGGCAAACATGTACCATTCTTCCGTGAAATTTTGTCTTCCCAATACAAACGGATACACCATTTATCAACTGGGCCATGTGTCTTGCCTTTAAACCTAATCTTTAGGATATAACGTTTGACTAAACTGAGGGACGTATCTCTCGCGCGTGGCGTTTGTTGTCCTCTGTTATAGGAGTGCCATCCGTAATGAAAGTATCCGCATACCCGGCGTGAACACTCTTAAACCTTTCGTTTTGTAGACTGAATGGTTTGTAATAGTTGTCTCACCGATTTGACCTACACTTACAAAATTAATTCTTTTGAGATTTCCCAAAAGAACCATGTAGTTTAGGGAATAATATTTCAAACGACTGAATTACTTAGTTTTTGTTGTACATTGACCATTGATTTGCAAAGTACCAGTGTGTTTCATTTCTTGATTAAATCCTCACAAAAAGTTTGAACAGCAGAATGTAATTGTCTCCACTTATGTCTGTTGTGTAGCTTAGATGGTGATTTTAATAGGTGTCTACGATACTGATATGATTATTTAAATAATTAACTGTATAGATAGGTAATACATAATTGACATTTAAAGCAGAATATAATATTATTGTATGAAACGGCGAATCAAATTGCAAATTCTTTAACCCCATTCCACCAATTACACGCCGGGTATGCGGATACTTTGATGACGGATTGCACTTCGATAACAGAGGACAACAAACGCCACGCGCGAGGGGTAAGTTCCTCATTTTTTTTTTAAAGTTATATCCTAAAGATGAGTTTTTAAGACAAGACACATGGTCGAGTTGATAAATGGTGTATACTTTTGTATTGGGAAGACAAAATTTCACGGACGAAGGGTACATTTTTGCCCGAAAAATATAAATTGGGCACTCTGATAACCGAGTTTTATTTTCTACCTGAAATGCATTTAGGTATATTATGGCTATTCATACCAAATATTTTGAAGAACGAATCAATTTGATTAGTAAAGCGGGACACATTGGAAATCTATGGATAACAAAATCACAAACACGTGTGAAATATAACCAATAGCGTTGTCGGTTATCAAAAATCACATTACTATTAATTTATGTTATTAATATTTTAATTGCAATTTTCAAATAAGATTAAAATGCTTATTTCTGAAGAAATATATTTCAAATGACGACCGTAAATAATTGTCTACATAATGAACTTATTTTTGAGTGGTAACTTGAGATGCAGAGAGATGAAAATACAACGGATCATGTGTATCAACACAATCGTGTTCTTTTACTTTACAGGGCTCTAGATAACGTTTGTGAGAGGGATCTTGAAGAGGCAAATACCTTTGTTCTTCATAAAATCCTATATCGAAGGTGCTCATTAGAATCGCATCATCAAGACTATACTTATGCGTAACCACAAAATTAAAAAGGGAATGGAAAACCCCCTGGCTAATCTGGGACGATAATTTACATACATGCATTAAACCCCCTTTTCAGAGAGCGCGGCTCACATGTTCTCTCGATTCTACGATAACCACTCGTATGAACGACTGGCTGATTGTACATTTGAGATAAGCTTCTTAAACCTTTTCATGTGTTCGAATATTTATGTTTGATTATGCGCGTATCTACTTATTGTAAAAGACGAGAAACTTTTGTCGACACAAAAAAAAGCTGCCCGACTAATGAGTATTCCATGTTCAATATAAATATGCTTCGCTCTGTGAAAAGGGCGTTTAATGCATGTTCGTAAAATGTCATCCCAAATTAACATGTGCAGTCTGCACAGGCTAATCAGGGACGACACTTTCCGCTTTTATGGTATTTTTCGCTTTAAAGGAAGTCTCGTGTGAGCGAAAATCTAGTTTAGGCGGAAAGTGTCGTCCGGGATTAGCCTGTGCGGACTGCACAGGCTAATCTGGGAGACACTTAACGCACATGCATTTAACCACTTTTTCACAAAGCGCGTCTCAAATATTAAACAATATAGCCATGATGGCCTTGAAGGCTCAACTGTGAAAATCCAAAGAAAACATCATTCTTGCGACATGTTTGAAAAAATGTATAAAGATTTATCGTGGTTTTTATAAAAAAAACAACAAAAAAAAACAACAAAAAACATTACATTCGGACGAACTATAGTTGTCCTTTGCAACTTATCCAACTGTTTTATATACTGACTCGTAAATGGTCATATAGACTGTACTTATTAGACATGTCGAATTAGCTTCACATTTATCTTTCAAATTTATACAAAATCATAATCATATTCCAAAGGGATAAGAAAATGTTTCGGTAATTCGTTTTGAATTTACGTAAGTACGTACATTAATTATTATGTATTGCGTGCTTACTATACCATTATTTCACAGACAATTCTGCATTTCTGATTAACTAAAAAGAGTGTGTTATATCTGGAAAAAAGTGTCTAGTAATCGGGAATCGAAGTGTCATTGTCATTGAGTTGATCGGTCAACGAAGTGCCCATGCAAAATGTGCATGCGACTCTTTAAACATTTGAATTTCCTCAAAAACGTTAGTAAACTAAAATGTAACATGTTGTAACATTAATAGACATATTGATCTTTTATTTCGAATAGTAAGCACGTTATTGATTTATTTCCAAGTATGTTTATTATGTTAACATATGTACTGATCATCCAATTAATGCTTTTTTTTCCGCGAATTTCTTTCTTCGCGTTACGAAGTGCTATACCATTAATCACCCAAACAATGTTCAGTGTCTGAAAACCAAATGAACAGAACATGAATGCACAAAAGCTGAAGAAATCACCTCTCGCGCGTGGCTTTTGTTGTTCTCTGTCATCGAAGTGCCATCCGTCATCAAAGTATATTTTGCGCGACAGTCGAGGCGACGCACGATATTTTGCGCGACAGTCGCTGCGACGCACGATATTTTAACACGATATATCGCCTTTTGGGCTACCTACACAAGGGCGATATTTCGTGGTACATTCTCGCGCGTCGCTTCGTGTATCGCGAAAAATATCGTGCGTCGCCGCGACTGTTGCGCAAAATATCGTCTTTCGCTTCGTGTGTCGTGTGTCGCCCTTGATGAAAGAATGACGAGATTATAGATGGCACTATCCGGATTCCGTAGATAAACACTTTTAAAACAAGAGGGCCATGGGGCCTAGCGCGCTCACCTGAGAGCCAACGAACCTAGACTATTCTTAGAAAGCGTAAGCTGATTCATGAAGCTTGGACCAAAAACGTGACTTTTAACATGTTTTTGTTATATATTTGACCTAGTGACATAGTTTTCAAGCTCATATGGCCCAGTTTCAATCTCTGCCATAATTGCATTGGGACACATGTCCTGACCAAGCTTCATGCAGATTGGCCAATAAATGTGGCTAATATAGCGTCAACAAGTTTTCACTATAGCCATATAAGGAAAACTGCCCCGGCCCCGATGGCCATGATTTTTCAACGAATCATAACCATTTTCAAACTTAGCCAAGCTATTGTTAGAAAAATGTTCTGATTAAGTTTCGTAAAGATTGGATAATAAATGAGACTTCTAGAGTGTTAACAAGGTTTTACTATAGCCATATAAGGAAACATGCCACGCCCTCTTTCGGCCATGTTTTTCATCAGATCACAACCATTTTCAAACTCAGCCCAGACATAATTAGTACAAATATTCTGACTATGTTTTATGAGCATTGGACCGAAAATGTGACTTCTAAAGTGTTAACAAGCTTTTACAAAAGCCATATAAGGAAAACTGCCCCGCCCCTTGGCGGCCATGTTTTTTTTAACAACCGGAACCATTTTCGAACTCGTCCAAGATATTATTGGGACACATGTTCTGACCAAGTTTAATGAAGATTGGACAATAAATGTGGCCTCTAGAGTGTTAACAAGGTTTTACTATAGCCATATAAGGAAAACTGCCCCGCCACCTGGCGGCCATGTGTTTTATCCAACCGAAACCATTTTCGAACTCGTCCAAGATATTATTAGGACACATGTTCTGATTAAGTTTCATGAAGATTGGGCTAAAAATGTGACTTCTAGAGTGTTGACACGGTTTTACTAAAGTCATATAAGGAAAACTGCCACCCCCCCTGGCAGCCATGATTTTTAACCAACCGGAACCATTTTCAAACTCGTCCAAGATATCATTGGGACACATGTTCTGACCAAGTTTCATGAAGATTAGACAATAAATGTGGCCTCTAGAGTGTTATTAAGGTAAATGTTGACGGCGCACGACGCACGACGCACGACGGACGACGGACAAATGGCGATCACAATAGCTCACCATGAGCACGTTGTGCTCAGGTGAGCTTATAAGTCATATATTGTGCAGAAAAGATCACGAACCTTGTTTCCCATTGCTTGTTTGACGACGTGTCTCTAGCGTCCAATAGCACAAATAGGCATCCACTGAAATAAAAGACGCATAGAAAAATAACAAAATCTAATTCATAATAACACAAACTTATCGTATTGTTCAGGATGCGATATTTAAAAAAAAAACACTGACAGATTACCCTTTGAGACGTTGTATTTGCATCCAAATAGAATAGAACTAACCAACTGATTAGTAAACTAACCAACTGATTAGTGCATTGTATTACCAGGTAATACAATTTTCTAAATTAATCATTTGGCTAGTTATATTCTATTTGGATGCAAATACAAATATCATTACCGTGCAGTTATATAATTATAATAATAATTTCCACATTAAATTACAACTCGTATAGATCTAGTCTGTTTTTTGTTTTGTTTTTTGTTTCAGTACATCGTCTGAACGGTTTTTATATCCGAGTACATTGTCTGAACCATGAACTCTGTATGGATTGCAGAACATTTATAATGTTCAAGTTTATGATTTCGTTATCAGGTCATTGTTTTTTTTGTCAGGTGGACGGATACCGATAATGGTGGATTTTGTCGGGGTTCCCCTCTATTCCACCCTAATGTTAAAATTTCAAATGATGTAATATAGTGCATTTAAGTTCTGAGTATATTGCATAAGTGCCTATTTTTTTTATTAAACAACGTTAAAGCTTTATGGATGTATGAAACACAGCCTTAAGTACATTAGTTGATGATTTCGCTGTCAAGATACGTTGTTGTTGCATCGAAACTTAAGGTATCATTATTCCTGAAGTTTATTTCCAGTGCACGTCAGATTTTGCGCGATGACGTCATTTTCAAACCCTGCTTCTCACGTCGCTTTTGAATACGAATGTTAAACCCAATTTGAACGTGTCCATAAATAACACAAATTAATAGGTGGAGACAAAATTAAATAAATAACGAGTGTTTTTGCCGGTAAGATTTCCTCGTGCACTTTGTGCAAACGCGCTTCAAACGTCAATGCTATTATTCGATATAGATGATCACGTGGTGTACGACCTTTACATGGTTTAAAAAAACAAATTGTTGTGGCTTTCGATTACGAGTTTTCATTTGAGAGCTGATTTATTATTAAGTAAAAAAGATGTGTATTTAAAAATTGAATTGATCTTTTTATAGACAGAATTAAATATAAAAAGGGTGAGTCAAGTGCATTTACTGTCTATACAGGAGAGCTTGGTAACTTCTCGAAACGTCATTTAAAAGCGAAGCTAGAGCGTTTTAATTGGATAATAATTATCGTTTTTCTGTGGCTGAAAACTTAACCTACTTGGTCAATGATTTATTTTGTGGCGAAGGTAGTACAGTTAATTGTAGAATTTTCGGCAAAGCGCCTATCGATTTGATCATTTTAAACACCTACCTCAGTGGACGTCCAGATAGAAGAAAGAGCGAGAGTATGTCCTTGTTACTTAAACGTTTTATTTGCAGAAAATATTGGTCTTCTAGACATTTAAGCGCCCGGGCGAGGATTTAAAGCGCAACATACGTTTCCGGAGACGTTCAAGTAACAATTATTATGATAAACATCGCATTTAAAGTAAAAACAGAAGCAGTTCAGATGATGTACTTTAAACCGTTCAGACGATGTACTCAAACATAAACCGTTCAGACGATGTACTATTTTCCAAATTCCTCGCCATAGATCTTGAAAAGCTTAAACAACCTGCAAAACCTTGTACGAAATATTCTAGGCATGTTATAAAGCAAAAAATGTTGTATTTTTTCGTTGTTTGTCATCTTGAATAGCAAACGCGTCAAAAAAAGTTTGTTCAGACGATGTACAATTTTCGTTGTTTATTGTTCCTGAATGTTTGAGAAAACTACAGAAATCTAAGAAAAACGACAATTACCGGAGTACATAAGGCGACTAAGCGGGTACTTTGCGCATAGTTAGCATTTATTTTGATATTATAACATATGAGAATACCTTGATTTTCGTCATTAAGCGAGAGCTTGTTCCGCCATTTTGTGCGTACGATGTACTTTTGTGATCACGTGATTCCCCGCAGGGTCACCTGTGTTCGTATCCCTAGTTTTTCCCTTCACAATATAACGCGTTCAGGAAAAAGTCAATTGAGTTTAGTTTGTAAAGATATAATTAATACAATAAAGAGTTCGCATTGTCCATGTAGGTCTTAAGTAGTGTACACCTGCCCGCACACGGATACTAAATGTGGCAGATTATTATAAGAATTCATATATTTGCTTATAATAAGATACATTTGTATATAATATAATGCATAGACATTCTTGCGTTGACGGCATAGTGTTCAATATAGAAAGAAATGAAAACCGCTTACAATTTTGTAACATTTATATAAACTATAAAAATCAAACAACGTAACACATAGCTTACCTTCCACATTAACATAAGATCGCTAAATGAAGAGTTGAATTGCAACTGCGCCTATGTCCTAAATTTCAATGTTAAATAAAATCATATCTGCATCAGATTTCCATGAAGTGCGTTATCGCAAACTACGTACAAACCCCGTCAACATCGGAATGTGATGTGTTCGTTATCTCTTGTTATCAACTTGGACTATAATTTGTATAAAACTGTCGAATTAAAGTACAAATCGAAGTCATACAAATGCTGAGAGAGATACGCGTGGGGATAAGATGTTATGAAGCGAAGACGAATGTTCCCCGTTCACAAACTGCGTAGGTCATGTACGGAGGTATGAAGATGACATCAGATATATTTTGTATTAACGTGTGCACGTTCATGCATGGGTATACTTGCTAGCGTGCGAGAGATGTGTTGCAATCTCGGATTGCGTTCACAGATTTTGAAGATCTTAAACTCGTTGCAGTTATCTGACCAAACATTCAGTTTTCTTATTATGTTTGATAAGTTATTGTCCCATTAAATTTTATTTTCTATTGGTATGAGTTCATCGTTCAATGATGCAGTTAGCCACCCATATATCACATTCTTCAGAAGCACACATATAACGTTACTGGGACGAATACGAATAGGAAGCTATCTTCAGCAAACATTTTGTACACAATCAACATCACTGTTCATCTAAACCAGGCATCATCGCTGACTTAAATGTGAAAGAAAACGTTATGCTAAGAGTTAATATATTTTTATGTTTATAAGATATATATGTCAATAAGTTGTTATTTTAAAGACGTTTACTGACACTGCTTGATGGGGAAAATCCAGTTTTTTTATACAATTGTTTAAGTTATTTAAAGCATAAACCTTTGTTGAAATTTTCTGTCGATAGGTTGTTATACTTGATGTTCTCAAATGTTATGAAAGTCTTTTTTTCGTATCGTCAAATGCGAGCAAATATGGTTTTGATGAGCATTTCATATTTTCGTTCGACGAAAGACTAAGCGTTGTGTTAAAAATACAAAACATAAATATATAAATATATATTTATGAATATGAATATGCAACGGTCAATACTTACTAAATGTATGAACAAGTTGGTGCATGTCAAAAATTAAACAGCCTAAAGCCACGATCTTTAATATAATGCATTCGCGTTGAAACTTCCATTCAATCTTAAGATTAAGAAAAACGCAATCTCCGCCTTAAATATAAATTGCGTCTCAGTTATAGAGGACGCATACAACTGTCATGATACATTATGCGCATACATGTATATGTAATTAACCTTATTCAAGATACCCGCTGCGTGAAGATACGCATGTGTATGGGCACATGTTATTTGAAGTAAAATTTTCAGGATAAGTTATGAAATTACAATCACGCCATATATTCTATGCATGTTTTATCAATAGATATAAACAACAAGAACAGATATCCGCTATATTTTGCGAGCGACATTATCTTTAGTCAGTTTTATTTTACAAACATTGTTTCAGTTAGGGAAAGCTGTTTTAGAACACAGAAAATTGAACTGAATGAGGCGATTAAATATTTGCATTTCCATCGGTTGTCAAATAAGGCATCTTTGAATGGAATTTGCACTATTTAAAAGGTACTGTATTTGTTTGTGTGCGTTCTTTCATATACAACTTACAAAATATGTTCATACAATTAACGACAACAGGTCAAGAAACAATAAGTTTAAATTCTGTAATATCTTTGCATTATCGTACATGCAATTGGAAGTTCAAAAGTATAAATTCTTGACCGTTATAGTATTGCATACCAATGCAAATAATAAAACCGTTTTATCTCTACGTCAATTGTACGACCAGTTAAACTGCAGGATATGCAAAACGACATTAAACACAGCAGCTTCCAGATGAAATGACCTGTAAATAAGAACTTTCTCTAAACTTTTATATTTGTTACTTTAACGATAAACTATTTGGGTATTCAGAACAATCATATATTTCAAAAATTAAAATTGTTCATATTGTCTGAACAACACGAAATACATACTAATTATATTTTCGACTTTGACACCGGTCGACGTATAGCTATCTAAATACCCTCAGATGACATTTTTGCCTTTATCAATAGGAAATAAATTGTACTGCATATTAAGATTGAGACTCAAAAATCTGGAGTTATTCAACAAATCTGTTATCTAAAAGAGTTGCACCCAAGATAAATATTTGATAACACAAACACACTGCGTCATTTCATGTATATACTATACTGTTTCCAGAGACAACAGTCTACTTAACAAACAGACTACCTTTCCTCCAGAACCTAACCAACATATTTCTGCAATTACAAATTGAGCAATACATTTAAATTACTGGCCTAACNCAATTTTATTATTATTATTATTATTATTATTATTATTATTATTATTATTATTATTATTATTATTATTATTATTATTATTATTATTATTATTATTATTTTAACTATTATTATTATTATTATTATTATTATTATTATTATTGATATTATTATTAATATCTTTTTGTTTGTAATTAAATTCTTTACTTTTTTAGATACGATCAAACACATTGTAAATATCAGATTACTAAATGATATTAAAAATAAATTAGTCTGACACGTTTACTTCTGTCTTTTCATTGGTTTTAGCTCAGTGGTTTAGACTGAAGACGATTGAATTGACTAGATAGCGTTGTCAGTGAGTCTCACAACGTCTTAAAATGCGGACGGATAGTTTCCTGTTTGTGGTTATTGTTTATGGGGTTGGATTTATTGGTAATATATTAATAAGTCATTCGATTAAATTATAAATATAATTGAATTGTGTTACCTATATATTATTTTCTAAAATTTTAAATATAAATAAAAATATAAATGAACTCGTTTTTGTTTTTTTTCGTTTTTTAATATAAATTTAAGACTGTGACTCCACCTTTGACAACGTCTTAAAATGCAGACGGATAGTTTTCTGTTTGTGGTTATTGTTTATGGGGTTGGATTTATTGGTAATATATTATGAAGTCATTCAATTAAATTATAAATATAATTGAATTGTGTTACCTATATATTATTTTCTAAAATTCTAAATATAATATAAATGAACTCGTTTTTTCTCCGTTTGTTTTAATATTATTTTAAGACGGTGACTCCACCTTATATCATGTTTATGTTTATGTTTGTTTTATTTTTGATTTGTTTGTACATGTAATTTCCTGTATAGACATATGGTTAAATATTTTTGGAGTATTATTATTCCTTAATGTTCAAGTTTTTAGGTTAAAATTGTTAACAAAAATACAATTTCTTGGTTAAGGAATGTCTTTTGACATAAAAAGAGATTTGATCATATCATGTTTGAGACACGGTGTATATTTTTATAATGAAAATACCATAAGATTTGTTTCTCATCAAATAGGCGAATAATAATAATAAATATACTTTGACTGATACTAATACAAATAATAACAATAAAAACACATGCTTATATAAACCAAAAATAGAAGTGTGTATATAAAATGAATATGTTGTCAAGTATATGATTTCATGTGTGGGGTTGAACCCGTTGTGATACAATCCATATAGCGTACAATACAACTAAGTTGGTCTTAACAAAAGCTTGTATATTATTTTTTTATATGTCCCATAATGTTGACTAGTACTAAACTGTTCAAAATGTTGTAGACAATCGATTTAAACTATTAAGCGAGTATGTTTTGTTATAGATCAATATGCATATATTTTATATTTTACCGGTTACTATGACTTTTGATGATAAATAAAGCATTATTGATAATTTGATTAATTGAAATTAACATTTAACATCAGTAGCTTTGCTCATATCTGCACCATTGGACTGAAACAATATTTATCAATTTAAAATTTTCGACCTTACTTTCTTTTTTTATCCTATCATCGACACAAAAAATTAAGACTAACAGTTAACTCCAAAAAAAGTATCCGCAATTGTTTTCCTGATACTGTGCAAAACAAGTACGATTTTACTGCGAATAACCCATTTAATTCTGTTTTATTACACCTTATGATATTATTATTTAGAGTTAATAAATGCGACAATTAAGCAATTTAATTTAGAAGCCTTAACCCATTTATGCCTAGCGTTTAGAAAAAAAGGCCTTGGCAAACAGCGTAGTCCCAGATGAGACGCCGTGGCGTCTCATCAGGGTCTGCGCTGTTTGCTTATAGGAATTTCTGTAAGATATATTCTTAATATAGGAATAAATATACTAGACATCCCTTATTTGGAAATAAATTGATCCAATTTAGAAGGATGGGAGAGTCCACTAGGATATAAATGGGTTAAAATAGATTCATGCCCTCTGTACGGGCTTCTGACAACCTTAATCTCAAAAAGGTGATTTGTTGTATTAAATATTTATTCATAAATGAATGGGAACTATTATTACCCCTTTTGTTCAGTAAAATGTGATTGTGCTTAGAGAAGTCATGTTATTGTCAAATATTTCGTTGACAAATATTGTTTTTATTGTGATGTAAAAGCACTTATTATTAAAATGTAGAAATTTGCGTTGTAAATCGCATATATAATTCGTAAACTATGTAACGTGTTAAGTGGGATGCCCTCGCCCAACACACACCCATTCACGAGGAAAATAAAATATATTGAACGGGGTCTTTTTTTACTCAGATTGTAGCTCCATCTACTCAGATCCCCATGCGCCCTCAATCCACGAGAACATGAACGGCGTCAAGTCATTGTGGAACCTCGGGACGAGTTGCGACTTCAACTATCTGTGCGCGACCACGTGCTATTACGAATGCAACTGCGGTTGGCGTTGGAGGTGGTGGGGTGATGAAAATTATGAATGCGAGTGAGTACACAGCGGGGCCCGTATTCACCAAACAATTTCTAGCTTTAAGTCTAAGAATACAGAAAAAAAGAATATTCAAGAATTGTTTTAATTGAAAGTCAAACTTGGCATTAAATGCATCTACCTTCATTATTCTTCATTAAGAACATTCTGTAATATATATAATCACCTGTGGTAACCTTTATATATTCAAACGCTGGACGTATTTCACTTGGTTCTAAGTCTATTCTTTACTCTTAAGTCTAAGAATGGCTTGGTGAATACAGGCCCGGTCTGTTTGTCTTCTTCCGATATCCCTCCTTCGACTTTAACAATAAGTGTTGTTTCGTTATTCGCCCAATTGGTACAAAAAGGTACCATGTGGCATTCAAATTAAATGCCACATGGTACCTCTTTGCGCCAATGGTGCATTATTCGTAAATGTTATTCAATTTTAATGCAATATTCATCTAACATGTGCATTCCTATCTTCATTAATCCCCGTATCCATCGAAGTTTTAACGTGGATACTCTGTCTTATTATACATTATAAGTCCTACGTTTGATAATATTCTTTTTTAACAGTCATCGCATCTGGTCGTCTATTTAATCCTCAACAAAAACACGTTCACCATTGTACACCTTTATTTAACTCTTTCTTCTGAATCTTCTTCGTCCTCACTATATCCATATATCCATTTTCATTATGTTCATTTTTGTTAACCCATTCATGCCTAGTGGACTCTCCCATCCTTCTAAATTGGATCAATTTATTTCCAAAATTAGGGATGTCTAGTATATTTATTTCTATATTGAGAATATTTCTTACAGAAATTCCTTTAAGCAAACAGCGCAGACCCAGATGAGACGCCGCATCATTCGGCGTCTCATCTGGGTCTACTCTGTTTGCCAAGGCCTTTTATCTAGACGCTAGGCATTCATGGGTTAATGTATTCCGATATTTTCTTTCTCCATCTTCTACATCACCGTCATTAAATTTCTAATCTAGTTTTTCCTTTTAATTTTTACAAAAACATTTTACACTTGTTTTATCTCTCCATCTTCCATATGATCTTAATTAAATGTCTAATCTTAATAGTTTTTCCTTTTAATTTTTACAAAAACATATTCTTCTTTTGTACAAACAGTACGTGTAGTTACACGTGCTACTATACTTGCTACAATACTGAGAGCTGTAACACGTGCCAGATGACTTCAATCTCTAACGGAGGAGGAAACCTGTTTTTCTTGTCAGGTAAGCCTTAAGTTGATCTTTAGTTTTAGTTTAAACCTGTTTATTTAAGCTGGATTGCATTTAAAGTTATTAATACTTACTTGAAACGCTCTCGAGTCCGTTTCCTGGGCCTAGAACCAGTACTTGGTGTCTTTGGGTGAGATCTAAAGAACTCTCCCACAGTGGGGATCGAACCCGTGGCCTCCCTAGGCGGACACCATATCCATAACGCTTTTAGGTCTTTGACCTCAATATACTCGTTATGACTGAGTTTTTATGCAATATGAATCCGTTTGAAGTTCAAGTTTTTTTTCTTATTAAAACCACGGTTATCAATATAGTTGTAAATATAAATACTTACAACAGCAACGTGTTTATAAAGCATGAACCGACAATAGTGCCATTATCCCTAAGCTACGCAAGCCACTTTAAGCCATTTTTGGATAAATATTAGAAACATGTCCGAATTGATTTCATACATCTGAACTTAGCATTCGGGTTGTGACCTGGACCTTCGCCATAGGGACCTGGATTTCTATGCGCGAATTGTCTCATGATGTTTATTTTTTTCTACCAAGAAATTTTATTTATGCCTAAGACTGTGTTAAGACCTTTGAACCTTGATTTGGAACTTAGCTTATGGGCTTATTTCTTAGGCGCGACACTTAGACCATCAAAGCCTGACACGTCTGCAAAGTTAATAGAAAATAAATCCAAGTTGGACAAAGTAACGCTCAAACGTGTAAAGGGGTAATTTATTACATTTGCCTTTGACCATCAACTGTTATCATGATAGGAATTTACGGATCTGGTTCGAGCAACTGACACACTGACCCTTTTTGCAATTGACAAAGGTTTATCCTTTCACCTAGAAAGAACCTGTTCATTAAGATCTTGTCGAACTGCTACTGTTCATAGTGAAAGAAAATAAACAAAAAAAGAAATATAAACAGTAAACGCTGTCAATCGCTCCCAAAAATGTAGTGCGTTTGCGAAAGCATGACGTATGGACAGCGAGTGTGTCTCGTTTTGAGTACCGCATTCAATAGCGGCCAGGACGAAGCAATTAACAAAAAATTGCTTTTTTTGTGGTCTAGTTGTAACACAATGGTGCCAAAACTCTGGCGCGGGATAATTTGGAAAAAAACATGATATCCAGTCAACATAAGTAAACATCTCGCTGGCACTGTAGGGGGCACTAACAGCTTTACTGTTTTGTGGGGTATGATACAAAAAACGTGGTTAGCAAGAAAGGTTGTTTTTTTACTACATAATAACTCAATATATGAACAATTTTCAAACACATTATTCGACATAATTTACTGGATAGGAAGATGGCAGAACTATGCCACTTTAAAAGTTGTGTCTTTCAATATAATTACGTGGAACATTTCATATTACTTATATACATTAACGGATTATTTAAAAACAAAAGCATGATATCCAGTTACCGTAGAATAAAATGTAGTGGCAAAAAACTACATTAATTTCAATGTTGATATAATTAAGCGGATCACACGAAAGGTTTCTACTGGCCATTAGGTTACAGTATACTAAATAAATTGTTCATGTAGTGCTATACTCTCTAAAAAAATCAAAGTGCACCGATGGAAGATATGTTGTAATGGTTTAAACATTTGTTGTTGGTTTCTTTCGCATGATAACTTTTCTTTTTATAAGGTAAGGCATTGGTGTGCACTTATAAATCATTGTCATGTTTTAGATTTGAGACTACTGGGTGAAACATGACGGTTTGGCGGATACCTCTTTTCTGGAGAGTAGCCGGTAAAAAAAGGGCGATAAAACAGTCCATTTTGACGTTTAAAAAGTTCTTTCTTGGTTTGTACATGACATACCTTTTTTATTGTTTAAATCAACTCAGCTAAGATTGCTCTTCGAGAAAATGTAGGTTTTGGGGGTCTGTATGCGCAAAAAGTTGCATTTATTTTGGCTTAAAGTTGTTGCTTTTACATTGAAATATATAAGGAAACTATTTAGTTTTTTGTGACCATTACATAACTGAATATGTTATAAATTTTATTTAAAAACAAGCGACATAACTAAATGGATAATATAATTGCAGACATAAGCTTTTATTAGATCCTGCTGTATGCGCTGATTTAGAAGATGCAAATTTTATACGTTTTATTGCTACAGGAATGACGCTGTACAAAAACTCATGTCCCGACACAACGTGCGATAATTGTGACAGATCGCGAGGATGCGCAAACGCTGGGGAATCGTATGACGTCACAGTCCAATGCTGGAGAACAAATGTCAACGGATACAGTGACTACAACAACGGATATCCATCTGCGACAAAAACGTTTAGCTTCTACGCGAACACCCCGCCCACATACTACTTCTCAAGTATTACTTTACTACTGTGCAATTTTAAATAGTAATCTCCATACTGCCTCAACTACAGTAATATAACGTTTATTATTAATTAATAGTTTTGTCAACATTAAACTGATTACATATATTCAAATAGCATGTTTTTTTTTATATATATGCTATGCTATATACCATACATTTACGGTTTGTCAGACCATATAAACAATTTCATATTGAGTCCTTTGTTTGGATTGATTGTACAATAAATGCTTAATTCATTACGAACAATGGAACATTTAGGCGTTTGAAAGCAACCTTATGGATGCAGATTTTAATTGTTGTTAAAGAGGTTCGTTACGTGAATGTTTGCAAAATCCTAGAGTCTTTAAAAGATTCGGTTTCGGAAATTGGATTCGCGTGACAAAGTGTGTTCTTTGTAGTGTATGAGTAAATTATAATTCATTCGCTGTTTTATTCTCTTAATCGGCTTTTTGGCCCAATGATTACGATGTTTTTGATGGAAACAATATCTCTGATTTGTTTCATATCGATATTCACAGATGGACAAAACTTCCAGATTTTCCAGAACAACACATGGGCAGGCAAATCAATAAACCAGGTCATTCCGAGGTACATCGACGAAACCGAGGATAATGACGTCATATCATATTACGTCAGCACCGAACCAAGGCGTTCGTGGATTCATGACAACGACCTCTTTGACCTTAACACGGGTTTGTATATTTTGGACAAAAACAAAAACACAATTTTGTTTGCTACATCTGTTGGTAAACATTTCATTCATAATGACTTAACGTGTATTTGTATAAGGTGCACAGTTTAAGATGCCGTATCACATAGCGTTGTATGTTTCCAGTGAATCTTTTACACATTATTGATGCCGCTGAAACGAACAGTTGAGGTGACTAATAAAAGTATGTGTTGATTGTAGCTAACGGACAGATTTATCTGACCAAGACCCTTGCGTTGGAGTTCTCGTACACTTTCGTGATGGGCCTGTGTATTGTAGACCGCAGAAGGGACACTGCTTGTCATACTCTCTACATCTAAATGTGTAAGTACTCTTTAAAACAAGGCGATCGACGAATTTTTTCCATGTGTCCTTTGAAACCGAAAACCATTTTAAGCATTAACAGTTTGTTTGAAACATCCGGGTATGTTAATTGATGGGCTCTATTTTTTAAGCGTATTGACCGATTCGTTCTTATAAGGAAAAGTCAGCAATTTATTGTGTGTATACACATTCCAAGAAACATTTGTTTTTAAATGTAGCATACTTTCAATTCTATAGGGGCCTGCTACCGGACCCCTAATTGCACCGACCAGGAGATCCTTGATCTCAAGGACACCCACGGTATCACGCATCACAACTCCAATAACTCCCTTTTCCGGATGATCTACCCACAACCTTCCTACCACTTTCCAAATTTCAGGTACGTACACATCCTATATCAAGACAACGTTTGCATCTCATGATTTGCAACTGATTTTCTACTATAATCTTTTTTTTAAAGAACTGAATTTTAAATTCATAAGCACTTGTTTTATGAGACATCACATTCATTTTTAATAATTATAGTTACACCATCTGTTCTTATATTATAGAAACACGTGGTCTAAACTCACCAGGGGTGGTATTCTGAAACTTTCTTAGACAAAATTTTCACTAAGAATTCACATTTTTTCTAAGAACGTTACTATAACTGTAATATTTTCTTAGTTTTTGTCTTAGAAACGTTCTAATGTCTTAGACTTTTCTAAGAGTCGCCGAATTTTACTATAAAAGTTAGAAACCTCTACACCTGTCTTTAACGCATAGAATTTTCTTAGAGAAAATATTTTTCGGCCATTTTGTGNTTCGTAGCCATCGAACCCCACTGTCGCTTGTCCGTAATGCATTTCCTCTGAATCTTCATAAGACTCGGCTATTGCGTTATATGAGTCGCCCTTATCCATGGTCAACAATGCAGCAAAGTGCCACCATCATGCATCTGTTTCATAAATACAGTTCATCTCAGCCTTACATGATGTGTCTACGACTGCAAGGGAAGGATCTTCAGCAGGATAAAAAGCAGAAGTCATAAGCGAGTTTAACAGCCAAGCTATTCCCAAGAGCGTTGGCTCTGTATTTTCTCGTGAATTTACTAGCAAAGACCGACTTTCCTATGATATATCTTATGATCGTTTTCCCAACCGTCTCAACTGCATGAACATTCACATCTGCGCCAGCCACTATCCCATTGACCATGTTTCTCAGAGTAGGGTTAGCTGAGTATGGAGAGCAGGTTGTAATCTGTGTCTGCATTTTCTCTAGATCAGAAGAATCCCCTTTGATGCAAGCCTCAGTTGAATCTTTGTATAATGGAAATATAGTATAGGGTGGTATTCTGAAACTTTCTTAATTTTCACTAAGAATTCACTTTTTGACTAAGAATTTTACTTTAAATGTAATATTTTCTTAGTTGTTTTCTTAGAAACGTTCTAATGTCTTAGAATTGTCCAAGAGTCGCCGAATTTTACTATAAAAGTAAGAAACCTCTACACCTGTCTATAACTAATAGAATTTTCTTAGACAGAATATTTTTCGGCCATTTTGTGTTGATTTATGAAAACAAATATCGAATTTCACTTCAAACCACCACAGGTAAGTTAAATTTAACATTGTTAAGCAATCTTTACATTTTAAATGACGTTAACGCACCAAATATGTAAATAACGTAACATAAATATCCATCTGTCGTATGTTTATAAACGCATTTAAAATGTGGGAACAAAATTCACCACAATATATATGTTGACAGTTATTATCATCCTAGAATGTATTACTTTGTCGAAACCTTCATTTTCCTATTTTACAAAATACGAAACTGTATAGTGCCGAAACCTCCTTAGATACATTTCCGTCAAAACAAATATGGCGGACTTATGGCGGACGCATCAGTTTTGTTTACATCTTGGAAAACTTTAAATGAACGTTACCAATTTAAATAGGAACATAACAATGCAAAAGCACATCATCTCTTGTGCTTTCAAGTTAAATGCTCATACTGTAATTTTAAAAAAATGTATGGATTTAGAAATTGGTATCGTAACAATTCTTAAATTTGAGAAAGTGTAATCTAAATCACATGTCAATTTACTACCATTTTAACTTTTAACGTTTTATACTGAATTTCCTAAAAAACGTGATGTTATGTTTTTGGTTTCCATTTTTAGTTATTGTCATCCTAGCGTTGTTTATATTGTTGGTTGAACTGTCCATATTAAATTTGTAATTGGATTGTGATATCATTATATTCATTGAGCAATTGCCTATGAAATGAACATACGTCATTGGTATAAGATGTGAAAACCTAATAGACCTATAAGCACTCAGACCTGACCCGACAAATGAAACCCCACCTAATGAGGAAATTAGCAACCGTTGCATCAATTGTTCATGATTATTTTTTCCCCAAATGTAAACGCTGATGTAAATTAACATTTAATTATTACACAATTGTGTCGCGTTCTGAGAAAACTGGACATAATGAATTTGCGTAAAGTATAGTTCCAGATAATCCGGGACGAAACTCTCCGCCTAAACTGGTTTTTCGCTAAGAAGAGACATCATTTAAACNTATATTGTTGGTTGAACTGTTCATATTAAATTTGTAATTGGATGGTGATATCAATATACTCATTGAGCAATTGCCTATGAAATGAACATTGGTATAAGATGTGAAAATCTAAAGGACCTATAAGCACTCATACCTGACCCGACAAATAAAATCCCACCTAATGAGGAAATTAGCAACCGTTGCATCACACTATAATGTGTTCATGATCGTTTGAATTTTTTTCATAAAAGCGGAAATTGTCGTCCCTGATTAGCCTGTGCGGATTGCACAGGCTAATCTGGGATTACAATTTACGCACAAGCATTATGCCCAGTTTTCTCAGAAAACTACACAATGTTTCTAATATTATTATTTGTGTATTTGTTTTGCAAGTAAGATAATATGGATATAAACCTTGTTTATTTATTGACTTGTAGATATGAATGAAAGACTCGATACCTATGAAAACCTCAAATTTTTTGATGTTGTAATAATATTGGAATATCGGATATATATGCACATTAGAAAAGCGGTATGTACACATTTATCAATACACATTTACTTTTTTCAATTTCGTTTATTGTCTTTGATCTGTCGCGTGTTGGCTCAACTTTCACACCCCTGAAAACCGGTCCTACTAAATGCTGCTAAGACGCACAAAGACACACAAAAACATACAAAATACTCATTATTAATACTTTATATAATATATTACAATAAATCCTTATAATGTATAAATGCAAATCAAACATTTTTGAAAAAAAAAAGTAAATTGCTTCATAAGTTTTTTTAATTGTTTTTTTTTTAAGTAACTGCAATAAAATCACAGTGTCGTCTCTATCGAAGGTTTATTAAATTCAACCGTCAACGGCGCTAGAAATTCATTGTATTTTAAAACTGGAAACCATATTCAACAGCGGTATTGTACACTGTGTATTAGCAACGCTGCGGTAATTCTTATCTTATCTTATCAGTTCAATACACAGGCAACTGGATACTGTACTGGAAACAGTGGATAACTGCCAAAATGACTGAGTCTGAATTACATTTTCTATGGAAAAGAAATATGGTTACATTTTTCATTTAGAAAACGCATTAAGTCATAAATAAGTGATTAGAATGTGTGGGAAGAAAACTACGTCTTAATTAAAGTATATCAAGTGCATATATAAATATTAATAATATATAATAAAGCTACTCTTTTATGAAACTTACTTGTAATTAAGCCCAATATATTTAAAGAACATACTTTTTCTCGTCGATGATAGAAGTTTGTACGGACTGCACAGGCTAATCTGGGACGACTCTTTACTCTTTACGCACATGCAATAAACCCCATTTTCACAGAGCGAGACTCATATAAATAGTTTGTAAAAAAAGACAAATCAGCTTGGACCCACTGATCAGTTTATCAAATGTAAGGATTGTCATTTCCGTTTTAAACGGCAAGCACTACAAAACGGAAACCGTCGCTTGTTGAAACAATGAAAAGATTCTTTTCCGCATGACATGGAACACTGACTCACTGTTCTCTCCACGAATGGCGTATTTTTATTTTGGTTTTGGATTAGTTTGCAGACGGGAAAAAAAACTGCACGATAATGAGTGTTTATAGTGTTATTAAAAAACGTTTTCCTACCAACAAGAAGTGNCCAAGAATTAGAGTTTGATCCTCACCCCAAGTCATTTCACAAGCCATGCAAGTAGCCTCATCACTTGTACCAAAGTCACATTCTAAGCTGGTTTCAATTTTCTCTCTGATGACTCTTCGATGTTCTCACTATTGCTTTACCTTTGGAAGCATTTGTTAAGGTCTTACCCTTTACCATGTCATTTACCAAAGATGTTTTTGCAGAAGACTTTTTTTTGTGTGACTTTACAGGATGATTTAGGTTTCGATATGCTTGTTTTGCTCGTTCTTCCTTATCAGCAAACTTTCTTATCTAAGTTCTTATTTTCAACTTTTATTATACATACTGGTGAAGTTAGATGGTCAGGCAGTTCGTTTAAAGCACTTTTGCGTTTGATTTTCTTTTTGGTGTCTTCAGGTAATTTTAATGTCTCTTTCATTACAGATGACACATGGCTTTTTGGTGATTCTGGAATCTCTGGACCATTATTTTTGTTTTTCAACAAGCCAGTAGCAACATTTGCAAGGATTTGAAAGGCACTGCCTTCTATTGGACCTGCTTGGTTAGTTGAACTTGAGGTGCTTGGCTCAACATCATCTGCAGTCTCCCTTGGTTTCACCTTTGATTTAAGTAGTTTATAAGTGTCATATCCTGGGGAGTTTATACACTGTTCATACTTTCGCTTCACTGGTGTGGATAAAACGCTCTCAAATGCATGGAATACTTTCTCATGAACATCCACAGCACCTTTTTCCTGCTGCTCTAGATACTCAATTTTCTTGTCAGATTCTTTTTCTATTGGGTCACTAAATGTTAAGTTTGTTTTGAGTTGTGCATCAACAATAACTGCTCTGTTTACATGATATATTCCAGAGGATCGGAAGCTGTTGACAACTGTGGAAGGTTTATAGAAGTCATTGTAACAGTCTTTCAGTTTTTCAGCAAAATTTATTTTGTTGATAGTCACACCTGGCTGTTCGCGATTGTGTTTCCTCACTGTCTTGTACCACTGCTGTTTAAGAGGACCAAACACCCCCTTATCAAGGGGTTGCATTAGATGGGTCACGATTAGATTAGGTACAATTCCATATAATTCAATTCCATGAGAAAGAGCTTTGGAAAATATCCTCCTATTTATGTGGGATCCCACTGAGTCTATGAGCAGTACCACTGGCTTCTCTGTAATAATGTGTGATTCAAAATGATCATGATACTTTTCAAAAGTTTCAGAGTTCATCCAGCCCTTTTCTTTGTACTCCACTCTACCGCCAGGCAAAGAGCAACTCAGGTGATTGGCCCCTTTAGGTGGTGGATCAGGGTATACATAAAATGGCGGCATCATTGCCCCGCTAGCGCTTGCACAAAACATGTTTGAAACAAGAAAATTTCTAAACTTTGAATACCAACTATCAAGCTTTTCACTTGTTAGTCTGCTCCTGCATGCCTCTAACAAAACTTCAAGCCTCATTCCTACGATATGTTTATTTCGATTCATAAACTTTTTATACCACCCATATGACGGTCCATCTTGGCTGAATGGAGTAACCCTTTTCTCTTTCCGAACAATCTTCTGTACCAGGTCCAAAAATTTGCATGGCCTCAAACCCATTCCCCTTTGTGCCATCTCACCAAGATAATTTGCCAGTTCTGCCTCTTCTGTAGGGGAGAATACTGGAGCTGGACCATTCCTGGCATCTACTCGAGTCTCTCCTGTTACCGTTCTATATAAGTAGCTGTAACTTAAGTTGTGCAAAATAGATGCTTTGTTTACTGTAAGTTTCTTTACCTTCACATCATATAGGGCACGCCTTGTCCTATTAAGCTTGTCTGGTGTTTTGGGCTTGTTATATACTTTTTTTTTACTTTTTCAGCTGATCTTATAATTGGACTGGTTCCATGCTCGACCTAAAATACAAAAATCATTTCTAAATAAACAAGTCCAAAAAGGAGGTAAGAACTTAAAGATAATAAGGTAAAAATACATCATGGCACATTTCTGTCACAGGAATTTAACGGATGATGATCTATGTATAAAATTTATGCACCACATTTCTTTCAAGTCATTAAAATAAAAGCAGCTCTTAATGCTGGTCTGTAGGTAGATTCTATATAATTACGAGGATAAATAGTCCTTTTTGGTAGATTTTAACATAATAAATTAAATGAAATTTAACAATAAAATAAAGATTTTGGTAGATATTGTATATTTTATTATCAAACTATTTATCTTATAGTTCAATTCCAATTCATTAAATATGTTACAATCGAAGTATTGAAAAGGGCCATTTACCCCCAAGGCCAAGTCCATTGCCCTGGCTACTCTGCCTAAAATAACAGTTTTAGTCTGTATATTCAAACAGTTTTACAATACTGGAAAATAAAAATAATCGTGTTCCATTCTTTTCTATTTTAAATGAAAAAATATATAAGATAACCCTGAGAAGACCCCCAATTTCACAATGTACATGTGATCTTCACCACAATTGGTTACAAGCCTTACCTCAGAAACACCGCTCACACAGACTTTATGCATACAGCTTTGCAAAAGATTTTTTACCTGCTTAAAGAGTAATGATTAAAAACATTTTTGCAAATTACCTTTTTTCTGTTTGGAGCCATTGAAGTATATTATTTGAAAAATGTTATGAACGCTGTTCGTTTTGCTGCCGAAAATTGCAGCAGACGCGCGGGCACCTGTCTCGATTAATAAACGCTTGACCGGATGTGAACAAAGTCAAAAGTTTGTAATTTTACGGTAAATAGGTTCTTATCAAGTAATCAATAGAAAGTTTTATTGAATAAGTAAAAATATTTTGATAATGAATTTTTGAAGATAAAACTTCAGTGGAATTGCTTTATTTTCAAAACTGATTGACGAACTGTAGTTTTATGTCAAAATAGCATGAAATGTGTATATCCTGAATGTGTTGTTCACGATTCCTCTCGCTAGGAGCTCTAGTATAATGTTGCGAAGCCTTGTTTTATGTATAGCCTTGTTTTCTTCATGCCAGAAGCATGACAATTTCTATGTTGTCCTCTGCATAATTATTTATCCTTTGTAAGAAGATTGCATACTGGTAATTGGAAGATTATCTAAAACTTGAGCTGAATGGGTCAAGTTCCCCCCGAGTACTACTTCCCCGTACCCCAGGTACTTTGAAGTATACCTCGCCTTACACCGATTGTCAAATGATACTTTTGGGTACCCCGGTATACTTACAGGTACCCCATCTTTCCTAAAAAAACAAGAGATTTGTTTGTCAGAAACAAAATGCCCCTTACTGCGCCGCTTTGATTTTGTGTGTGTTTTTTTTAACCTTTTACCTTGAAGGATGACCTTGGCCTTTCACCACTCAAAATGTGCAGCTCCATGAGATACACATGCATGCCAAATATCAAGTTGCTATGATCAATATTGCAAAAGTTATGACCAATTTTCGAAACCTAAACGCAAAACCTAAATGCAAAGTGTGACGGAATTTCAGAAGGACAGACGGACAAACAGACAGACAGTGCGATCACTATATGCCACCCTACCAGGGGCATAAAAAAAATCGTACCCAAATACTCTCTGGCCTGGTATTCACTCCATTCATCGCCATGTTATTGCAGGCATCTCCCTCAATAATGCAGTATGAGCATGCGCACCCAAGGGTCCGTGTGTGTACCACTCCTGGCGAAATGCCCCAGACAGAATGCACCTTCCTAGTGCCTTTGATTGGGGCCTTAACAGTCCGATCCGGATGGAATGCACCTTCCTAGTGCCTTTGATTGGGGCCTTAACAGTCCGATCTGGTATGTCCCTTTTGATATCAACCAAGAAGAATTTAGGCCTACTGTGGTTACACACATTTTGTACCTTTGCCATTTTGGTCAGCTTCATTTTCAGATGATTGAATATTGTTGTGGCATCAGTGATAACAGCCCCTCCCCGAATCACTGTCATCCTTGCCGCTGTTTTTACAATACCACCGGCACCATCACATGGCCCATGACAGGACCCGAAAAAGAACCGCTCTCGCTGTATTTCAAAGTCAGACATCCCATATGATATATTGACAAAGGGGCCACAGGACTTGTACTGGGACAAGCATCCGTCTGTGAACTCATAAATGTTCTTAAAGTTAAGGTGGCAATCTTCTTTTAGGAACCGGACAGTTTCTTCTACAAAAGTTTGGACGGCATGGTGGTCGTGGTTGGAATCATCCGACAAGAATATGAGAAGTCTCCGCAGTCTGGACAAGTGTACAATGCAACTGATGAATGTACTGTCACGAGATTCTTCATCCAATGGGCACTGCTGATCTCCTGCTGATAAAATGTAGCGTAATTTTCTGAAAAGTCTTTTTGGACTTTTTTGGACTACTATGCTGTCTTTCGGCACTCTCTTGGATAGAGTTTGGAAGCAGTTCTTTTTCCAGTATGCATTAAGCAAGTGCACACTTAGCGAGGCAACATCTTTCTATAGCATCTTTTAATTCAATCAGGTTCCTACTTTTGGTCAATAGAGTCTTGCGTGTTGACGGCCTTTACCCTGGTTGCAGTACTGCACGTTTAAACAATGCTTCCATGAAACTCCCTCTTCTTCTCCTTCAGTCGCTGCAATAAGCGCCCGGTAAAACTTGTCTAGGCCATCGACACCACAGTCTCTAGTCAGGCATTTCTTCTCATGATATTTGGACCCCTCCATTTTTTTGCATGTAGTAAGGTCAACTAACTCATCTATTTCTCTTAATTTGCAGTCTTGAATTTGAAGTCTTTCACTCACGGTGTTGATTGCTTGCATTTTTGAATTCGTGCAATATTCGCACATACTTTGGTACAGATGTTGGTGTTTGGTTGTTTTCACATTGGCCGGACGTAAAGTTGAAAAATTTTGTCGGGTACAAAGGACGCGCTAGCTTCATAATGACTCTTTACCTGTTCAATGGATTCTTCAGTAAGACAGTCTTGTCTTCTCTTTCGTTGGTAACTTGTCGGATCACTTAAATCATTGTGTGTGTATTTCTTCAGCTCTCTGTAGCTCAGTCCTCTCGCCTCTGACATTTTCTTGTAATTCCTTGCCTTCCTTGTGCTCTTCATTGAGGTAATGAGGCATCTCATTTAACAGCTAGCCATTTCTTTGGACGTTTTTCTTTAATGGATTGAATTGTTTCTATTATGGACTTGGAATAGGCTTCCTCCTTTCTTGGACCGCTTGAAATGCCAATCCATCTTAAAGACGTCTTCTTACGAGGGGTAGAATTCAAGAGAATGTGTCCCATGCCTTGGGCAAACTTTTCTGTTGTTTTTGGCATGTTCTGTTTCAGACGGTATGCCCTTTGCTTCGTTGCCGCCGATGATAGAAGTGAAGGTGATTCGGTAGGGGCGGTATATGTATCAAAACTATTCTCAGACGTTGTTGTGGTCTCGGCAAAAGTGGTAGATGGTGCTAACGACAGTTTTCGTCTCGCATAGCGGGCATGCTCCTTTTCTCTAATTCTGCGCTTTTTTTGAGAGGTCATGATGGCTCTTTGTTCACGCTTCTTTGCCCTCCAATACTCTCTTTGTTTCAGGCTTTCTCTTCTGGTAATGGCCTTTTTTGCCCTTGCGGGTTTTTACAGTTTTTTTTTCACTTTCTTCCTTGAGTTTGCGCCTTTTATTCGCATTGTATCGTTTCCGCAGGATTTTACTCATTTCTCTCTGTCTCAGCATTTCGTCATTGGAAATAGATTCCTTCCTCCTCGCTCTGTATTCCTTCTTTCTCTGCCTCTCTTTCTATTTGTGTTGGTTGTCATTTTTTCTCCTCTCTCGATATGCCCTTGCCCATTCGGCGGCTTTCATTTTGTTTAACTGGTCCTGAGCATCTTCAGGGGGCTGTGATAATATGTATATATAATTTATATTTATTGATTTGTTTCAAGTAATTATAATGGCTATGTTAGCGTCAATGATTAATAAATCGTGTTATTCTCAGAATACGCTTGATATGTTTTCTGTGGATCATTTCAATTTAAGATGTCCTTACTGGCGAGTTACTTCTATCACAATGAGGATTGTTCAATAGATCTATTTATTTTATAGAGGATAGTATATGAGTGTATTTCAATATTGAATGTATTCAACAAGTTGGATAAAATGATATATTGCGAGGCTCTGCCGAACATTTTATCACAGGGCCCTTGTTTGGCCGATTTTGGGGCCAAAAATAGGCCCCATTCCCCCCTTTAAATAGTATACTTTTTTCCCCTATTTCAGCTAAAAATTCCCCCCTCCAATTTTTTTTTTAAAACTTTTATACCTATGCTGCCAGCTGGTATCGTGCTATTAACCTTTAATTAAATATATATTTATGTAAATTACATTAAAATATAGCAATTTTAAGTGTTGAATGGTTGGTGAAAAGATCTTCTAAAATTCCCCAAAACGACGCGAAATTCCCCCCTCTAAGGGCCCTGGACCCGATCCCCCAAAGTGTAGCAAGGGCCCTGTATCATGTTATTCAACGAGTTTAAATAATAAATTCAATGTCAAAAGACACAAATGTAATATTCTTTTTATTCCCCCTTCTTCATAGAAGAGGGGGTATATTGTTTTTGGCCTGTCTGTCCCATTTTTGTTATGTGTCGCAAAAAAGTGATTATGAGTCAAAATGTGATGGTATTTATGTCAGATGTGCAAAAAAATTGGTCAAATCGGTCAAGAAATGCCCAAATTCAGTACAAAATTTCTGTCCATGGACAGAAATGATCTATATTTAAACACACGCGGGTCACATGTAAAACCACGTGACCATTGCATCATTGTTAACAACGCCATTTTCCATGGAGAAACCGTGTTATTTAGTAGTTCTTCTTTGTTTTGAAAAGCGCGGAAGTGGAAATGACGTGAAATTGGGGCTCACATGACCCAAAGTGTGCATATGTCACAGGTTAATAATAGTCTTGAGGATTCCGTTATGTACATGATTAGGTTTTGTATTTTTGATGCTTTTGGCATTTTTTGGCACAATTTTTGCGAGCAGTTTTGCTGATTGTTTTCCATCTAATAACTTTTGCTCAAAATTTATATTCAAGTACTACATACAAATACTATATGAAAAATGAAATAAAAACATAGGGTCACCGGCCTTGTTTTGATTTTATTCACCATTTTATAACATGTACTTTTTCATTAAATCTGAAAAATCTCTAATTGCATAAAAATGATTAATAACCTATGAAATTGGCAACATATTGATATTATATAAGATAATATATATCATATACCATTTAATTAAACCACAAACTACCAAAAAATGGAGAACACAAGTTAAATTTTAAGAAATTTTAATTTTTATAATTTTTATGTCACCCAAAAAAACGTATTTTTTTTACTATTTTAACACAAAAATGGAAGTTAAAAAAGTTCTATCTAATAACTTTTTGCGAAACTGCTCAAATATGTTCATCTACGTATTGTTATCATAAAACAAAAATAAAAAAGGGGGGTCACCGCACTTTTAACAGAGATTTTTTTGTTCAACTATCCCTACCGTCTATGTCAAATTTCCTAAAATACAGCAATTAGGCGAAACCCAAGTACCGGTACACAGACTGTTATGCATAAACATTATAGATTGTTTACAATCTTAATTGGGATCACAACGGCTTACTAAAACACAGCACTAATACAATATTTAATCACAAACATAAGACCATACAGTATCAAACTCGACCTTAATCCTCCATAACAGGGACTTGTTGACAGATTTCGGCATGTTTTGGAGTTTGTGATTAAATGCTTTAAATTTATTAATGTAAACAACAGGACTAAAGAGCTCCAGGAAAAAAACAAGAGTGAAATAAAAGAAAGAAAAAAAGAATAAAAAAAAGTTTACCGCACCTGGGATCAAACCACTGAGTACCTATTATGAACCTACTCGGTCATAAATGTGTGATGATTCTGATAACAAAACTATTGGGTTGTGATAATAGCATCTGTGTTGCCATAAATATATTCTCGGTTAAATAAACTGCCGCAACACCCCTCAAGCTTAAGATTCTATCTGACAAATACTGATCAATTCTGGTCAGTTGAGAAAACCAAATTTTTGTGAGAAATATCAACTCGGCCGGCTTTAAAGTTTGGTCATAACTTTTGCAATATTGATCATAGCAACTTGATATTTGGCATGCATGTGTATCTCATGGAGCTGCACATTTTGAGTGGTGAAAGGTCAAGGTCATCCTTCAAGGTCAAAGGTAAAAAAAAAAACTTTTCTCAAATCGGCTCAGTAGGGGGCATTGTGTTTCTGACAAACACATCTCTTGTTATTACATGCTTAAACATCAACATTTCGTCTTTCTTTTCTTTTTATAAACGCGGCAAATTTAATGGACGTCCGTACACTCAAAACGACGTCACGTTACGTAATGACTATTACACTCCCGCAAAGTCAAAGGTGTGATAAATACGGTCATTATCCTAATAAACACTCCCGCCCTAATAAACGCGCCCCTATCGTATAATAAAATGAAGGAGTGATAACAATAATAGCGCCCCCATTTCTCGGCTGCTAAGGGGTAAGGTAATTGCATTTTATTGACGGGATTTCAAGAACCTTATAGAAATAAATCTTTAATAATAATAATAACATATATATTTGGAACATATCGATGTTAGGATTATACTCCAACATGCAGGCGATTTTATTATTGTACCGATGTTTTCAGTTTTAAATGTAAAATTCATGTTACGATTTTTTTTTGACACCGTGCGTTTAAAATAGAGATCTACCCAGGTTGTTCAATATGCAGTACGCTGGGCCAAAGCACAGGGCTTACATTTTATACATACCAGGTAGATTGCTATTTCGCTTCGTGTAGACACAATGCAGGGCTTAACTTAGTAAAAATTAAATTAAGGATCTATAAATTTTGTTGCAATAGTTGTTTTTGTTTTTGTTTTTTGACCAATAAAAATAATAATAATTGCAATGTTCCTTCATTTTAATTAACATAATATTCACAATGAATTCACATTTAAATCTTAATGGTCGTCACTATCATTATCAGTGCTTGTGTAGTGATCATCGCTGTCTACGTCATCGTCTGACTCAGGGAGTTCGATCCCTGTGGTCGTCCTGGCCACATTCTCAAGAACCTGAAATATAAAAATAAAACATTTTGCAGTTGTTTCTTTTTTAATTTAGTAACATTGTTTTATAGTGTTTTGAAAAGTGTTCTGTTAAATATTGTCACACACCTGCTCCGCAATTTCAATGTCATCATTGCTGAATCCCTCAAATTCTGATGACGGCTCATATTTTTATGTCCCCCAGTCTATACTGGGGGACATATTGTTTTTGCCCTGTCTGTTTGGTTTGTTGGTTTGGTCGTCTTCACTACTATCGAGGGCTAGGGTTATCCCGCATTTTTATGTCCCCCAGTCTATACTGGGGGACATAATATTATTGGTTTTGCCCTGTCTGTTTGGTTTGTTGGTTTGCACAAACATTGGCCATAACTTTTGCAAAATTGAAGATAGCAACTTGATATTTGGCATGCATGTTTATCTCATGGAGCTGCACATTTTGATTGGTGAAAGGTCAGGGTCATCCTTCAAGGTCAAAGGTCAAATATATGGGTCAAAATCGCTCAAAAGGGGACATAGTGTTTCACAAACACATCACTTGTTTGAATGACTTTCTAATTATTGCAGGGGTAATTTCTGCCCAGGCTTTCTTTATCCACTTCAACAGTAGTGCCTTCGATTGTGGCCTCCGGTTACCGAAGTATGTTTTTTCCACAGTGCCATTTACTATCCACTCGTCATAGTACTCGGCAAATTTGGATTTAAACGGCCGGTTCCATGACACGTCAGCTGGTTGCAGTTTACAAGTACATCCACCAGGAATCACCGCCATGTCTGTGTTATACTTGGTTTTGACCAAATCCTTTATCTCCGGTAATATATGTGCCTTGAACGAGTCCCATACCAAGAGACGCCGTCTTCTGTTATTAATTCCTAGCAACTTTTGGAGCCTGAAGTTTTTAGAGTGTACCGGTACATTGGCCCATGATTTTTTGCCAGCTTCGCACATAATCACTTGTATACCAGACGGAATGTCATCCTTTTTTGGTGGTTGTACACCAGGCAAATGAACAAGGGGTGCCATTTATGTTCCGTCTGCATATGCACCAAGCATAACAGTTATTATCCCCCCGCCAAAGAAGGAGGGATATTGTTTTGGCTTGTCTGTCCGTCCGTCCGGCACATTTGTGTCTGGAGCCATATCTTGGAAGTGCTTTGGCGGATTTCATTGAAACTTAGTATGAGTATATATATGGCTAAGAGGATGATGCAAAAATGGCATTGTACACCATCTGTTAATAACGGAGTTATGGCCCTTTGTATATATTCTGTGTCAATGAAGCATGTGGGGGTATACGTCACGTCTGTAACAAAGCTCTAGTTTGGCGAGGGATATAAATTCAACGAATTTGCTTGTTTTTCTTTTTTCGTGTCTGGTAGAAGAAACATGAACCTCACGTGCCCCTTGTGTGTCAAGCGTCGATTTGCCTGGCATTTCTAGCCACATGGGGGTTTCGTCCATGTTTAGAATTTCTGATTCATCATATTCCCGTAAATGTCTCATTTTTATTACAAACCGTAGAAACTTGTCAACCTTGTCATCAGTTATTTGTACAGGATGCTGAGCCACGTGAGTAGACCTACGAAAGATTATTCCATGTCGCTTTTTGAAGCTTCTGTACCAGCCATTTAAGCCTTGAAGGACTGGTTGCCATTTTCACTATGTAACCTTAAGGCCTCCTGTTTCACTTTTTCCCCGTCACCCGAACCCCCTGCTGCCGTCGTTCCTCATACCATCGCATTAATGATTTATTGATGTCAGGATACAAAAATGTAGAAAAATTGTTAAACTAGCTACGGTAGTTGTTGCATGATTTAAAGGTACATTAATTTAATTTGTATTAGATCTTTTTAGTTTTTGTTTGTATTAATTAGATTTTATGTGTTGATACCGGTATATCAATTGTAAAATCACGGCTACTACTATGCATGGTGTCACTGCTATAACTATTGCTAGGTAAAAAACCAGTTCCCCCATTGGAGCCCCTAAGAAGTTGTACTACGTCTTACTGAATTTTTTTACAATATTGAAAACAGAAAGAGCCTAACCTTTTAAAGTTTTTTTAAATTTTATTACTAACACAATTAAAATTGAGAAAAAAATACTAAAAATCACGGGTACTGCTCTCATACCAGTAAAATAGGGTATGGATTGCTAAAAAATACTATTCGGTACCAAAGTTATTTACTTGATAAAGAAATTAAAATTATTCATTTTCATGACAAAAGCTTATAACATTGCTAAAGAATTATGCTCTACCTTGAGTCCTCTTCCTTTCATACATTTTGCAGTTTTGGGGCCTTTCAACAATTCATCTTTCATCTTACATCAATCTTGTACACATTTTTGATGAACATAACATTGTTTTGAAGCATAGTGCTTTCCATGTTGTTCTGCAACTTCAACAACTTAAAGCTTAAATGAGGCGGTGTATGTCCTTTTTGATGGCATGTCGTCCGGCATGTCGACAGAAGAGTGAGCGGGTAAATTCACATTTTTTCACTTATGATGACGTCAAAGCATACAAGTGCGTCATCAGTGGGGTTGCATGGGTGAAGAAACACTGTTGCTATCTTGGCCACACGTACTGTTACAGTTCTCACTAAAGTCATATCGACAAAGGCCCCTTCATCTTGCATGATAATAGGGTGTAGTATTCTGGTAAAACTTATTTTGATATGTTTACGATTGCTCAATGAACTTGGAACCTTTCGCAAATACCGGTAAACACATTTTAGGTGTTGGCTCATATTATACCTAAAGGGGGGGGGGTGAAACGAACGCGCCCCCCTTTGTGATTTGCATCGCGCCTGGGCGCGTTTATTAGGATAAAGACGGTAAGAGGTTAATATATGACTCGTGTGTGTCTTGTTGCCATAAAGGCTTATACCATTTCTTGATTGTGATTGTTTTAATTATGTCATTTTTGCATGTTCATTTAAAACAAGAGCTGTGTTTGTTAGAAACACAATGCCCCCTAATGTGCTTTTTTTTTAACCTTTGACCAGCGCTTTAGATAACTTTTGAGGTATATTGGGTAATAACCCCCTGTTTTTGACAACAATAGGGTTTTTGTAAATTCATTAGAGTTTTAGCAAAATTTGTCACCCCCTACTTTTGTGCTTAATTGGGTTTTTCACGCCCGGTTTTTTAACTCAATTGGGTAATTTTGGGAATGACATATATAATATAATACAAATCTACTAAGGTTACTATATTATGTATTCAAATGGAATTCAAAAAGGTACATGTACATAACCAGGCCTTGACACTAACTTTATTGACAGGGTTCCCGGAGGGAACCCTACTTTCAACTTTTGGTGACCCTCACCCAAACTTGGGTTCCCTCCTGTTTCGCCGCACAGCGTGAGGGCAAATTAGTACAAGAAGCATACTTGTACACATTTTTATATATTCAATTTAGTTGCCATTTAAAGAAGACCCATTAATAGCTTATAAGCCGTTTTTTGTCAACTTTGGATTTCAAGTCTTTCATCAACATCACCATCATCAAATGACCCCTCATTGTCATATTTCTGGCAAATCGTGCATACCTGTTTTTTTTCGTCATCATTGGACAACCAAGACCAGATTTTTGCCCAATCATCTTCAATTGCCGATTTCATTTTTCTTTCTCATAAGACCTACCTGTTTCTAACAGCTCTGCATTCGATTTTTTTTTTTTTTGGTGCGGGCTCTTTAACACCCTCGAGGTATCTCCACATTTTTGTTTAAATTATCAAATTTATAACCTAATTTTGTTTTTGTTGTGGCGTCGCAAAAACCATTTAAGTAATCGACCACGAGTTACTTCCCTTCGCGTAATCGGAATTCTTCGCAGATCTTCGTCCGAGATATTAAAAATACACTACTTACCGTTTTGGAAGTTCTTCTTATAAACACGGCAAGAATTAACAGATAATTACGTGGATTCAAATGGTCATTCAAAGTGGTTCTATAAATTTAGGGTTCCCAGAGGATCACCCAGCTTGAAAGAGCTGGTGACCCTCGCCAAAATCTGGTGTCCTCGGGTTCCCGGGACACCGTTAGTGTCGAGGCCTGATAACAACACACAATTACTGAATTTCTGATCAAAGTCTGGCCCTTAAATTGTACACTACAAGATCTGCCTGATCATATATGCATGTGAAAAATAAATCAACATTTGTAGCAACTGTCTTGTTTTTTTTTGTTCAATATAACTTAAGCTCATCTCTGTCCGCTTTACCTAGTTCTTAACACAATGTATGCAACTCTTATAGGATGCAGACTCCAAAGTAAATTCAAGCCAAGTAAACAAGTATTTTGTTTCTAAGCTCTTGGCTTGTATGCGCTCTGCAGTCTAGGCTTCCTTCTTTTTTGCCTAAGCCAGTTAATGACAGCTGGTGAGGGATCATATTTTGATATGTCTGGCCCCAACATACAAATAGTCATGAGATTGTTTAATGCTTCATTTCCTAGGGAAGCTCTTTGTTTGCATTTGAGTCTGTTCTGTGTGCTAAATGTTCTTTCACACTCAACACTGGTAGGTTGCAGGCAGAGGGCTATTGCTGCCAGCTTGGCTATATTGGGTATAATGTCATTGTGCAGTAGTATTACCCTCTTACAAAGTTTATTAGTGGGCATATCAGCATAAGCTCCTTCACCATACCCTGAAATCTCGGCCCTTCCTCCTGGACCTTGGCTGGGTCTACTAGAGGCTAAACTACTCTCACTGTTTCTTGTAGTCCCTCAATGAGGTTGCCGTAAATCACTTTCACTGTTTTCTCGTAGCCATAGAAGGTGGACAAAGACTCAAGTGCTTCATTACATTCCTCCTGTGTGGAAATGTGTATCTGCTGGGGTTCAAACAAAGTACAAAAGTCATTATAGTGATCACTGTCTGTTTTCCTAAACCTGTCACTGATGTTTTTTTTCATCCTTTTGATGTAGTCTTTCCTTACGGTAGCAAATTCACTTCCCATGTTGTCTTGGTACTTTAGCTTCTCTCCAGAAAAGAAAGCTCCATCATCTGTTATCTTTTTATTAGTCTTTATGGATGTCAAACACTTTCCATATGTGGTTTCCATAGAAGAGAAGACAATTTGGACACAGTTGCATCTATCACTGGTTTGATTTCACTAAATAGAAGATTTTTCTTCTGTAAATCACAGCTTAGTACTGCTAGCTCATTATGAACATCCAATATGAAGGCAATTGCTAGGGCAACCTTGTATGAGCTGAAATACTTCAGGAGTCCCTTGGCCACAGAATTCTTCTCTGCAGCGAATTTTGACAATGTTGCCAAAACAGACCCAAACGACTCGAACACAGCTGAAACTGCATTTTTCAAACCCAACCAGCGAATAGAATAAGGCTCTTTGATCTTTATCTCAGGTTCTTCGAGTATTTCCTGAATCTTCTTGAGTGCCAATGTTCTGTTACTTGATCCACTTATAAACGAGTACAAAGAACTGAATTTCTCTCTGAATTTTATCATAAAGTCATTTTTCTTGATAGAATCTGTACATGCCAGGTTTAGCCTATGAGCCATACAATGTGTCTGGATACAGAATGGAGAGTACTTGCTGACCAATTGCTGTCCTACTCCCTTATGTTTACCTAGCATAACAGCAGCCCCATCCGTGGCTAATGATGTACAGTTTGCAAGGTCTATACCATGCCTTTCAAATTCATGTGCTACACAGTTCATGTGTGCAGTACCATCTTCTAGATGAACATTAGCCAGCATATTTGTGACGGGTTCTCCTGCCTTGATATATCTGAAAAATATGATCAATACACTATTTTACTTTTAATTTAATCAAATTATTTAACAAAACTTTTATTTAAAAAAAAATCAAACTACATACCCAACCCTAAAATTGTTGGTCCTATCACTTGGTTCGTATTTCAAGTTGCAAACATTTAATTATTTTCCAATGATTGTCTGATATCTTGACATCTTATATCAAATTATTTTCTTATAATTAATTTCTCACAATAAACATTTGATATTAGATGTAAATATATCAGACCGCCCTTATAAAGTTATATGTTTGCAGCTTGTAATATGACCAGCAATTTTAGGGGTGGGTATGTAGTTTGATTTTTTGTTAATAATATTTTTCTCGAGGGGGGAATCGCAAAGTGTACTGACACATTTGAGTTTCAATGTTTTGAAATATTTCTTAGTTAAGGATAATCTTGATCATGTAGATAATGTTTATGATGTATTGTTTAAAAATAAAATTTTATCCATGATAATATTTAATTTATTTAATATTTATAAAAATAACTTATTCACTTTTATTGTTTATTTTTATCATAATCCTGTGATGCAACAAACAATTAAAATAAGCTTCTATGTGAAAATATGTTTTTAATTGCTACAACTGATTTCTCTTTTATAATGCTTTAATCCAATAGCTGTCTATTGGAAATTTCAAATTAATTATATACTGTTAAAAAATATTACCGAACACATATACTTAGTCCTTGTCTACAGTCAGATCTGTACTTTCATCCAACATCATGGCGAAAACAGGAGATGACTTTTTATCATTCACAAGTCCCTCACGTAGTACATGCTTAATGGAAGTCTGGATTTTTGAAACCGAGTCCGGGCTCAAATTAGTGTATTTGATGTTAAGTCCATTTTTGGTTTGTAAATCCAGAAGGGAGTTTATGGTGCTTGAAGGTATCTCCATTGTTGCAGCATAATAGACCGTATTGAACAAGTTTTTGTCAACATCATCAACAAGTTCACAGACATCACTGACATCATCAATTACTTCTTGGCTGCTTATTGTCTGTAATTGTTTACCTTGCTCACAAAGCAATAACCGCATTAATGTGTTCTGCACTAGCAATAGCCTCGTAAAACCCGAGTACTGAAAGTTTGGAGAACCTTCGTCTGCCCATACAGTTATTAGTTTTAATTTACTTTTCATGTTTGTGCATACTTTACATTTCATAACTCCACTTTCCATATCCATCACCAGCCACGGGTGTTTCTTTTGCCTGCACTCTTAACAAAGTTTTTTCACTAACACTCCCCATATCATGTTTTTTATGTTTAACAACCTCGTTCAAAATCTCCGATAATAACAGGCAAACTACATTCTTGGGAGAAATGATCCCATCGTGCAACAGATCATTCAGCAAGGTAACACAGAAGCTTTCGGTTTCCCTAATATTTTTGGGTAAATACCTGTGTAAAGTGTTTGTTTGTGTCACGACTCTCTTTTTACGTCCACGAGTGGCCATTTAAATTTTTTCAGAAAACGAAAGTAGAAATTGGACGGGTCTACGAATAATTACAAATAATACCCCAAAGATAGATAACCGCTGG
Organism: Dreissena rostriformis; assembly: GCA_007657795.1. Lineage (NCBI taxonomy): Eukaryota > Metazoa > Mollusca > Bivalvia > Myida > Dreissenidae > Dreissena > Dreissena rostriformis. Next base: position 214,265 of record VMBQ01000472.1, on the reverse strand, counting down.
AAAGACTGCATTCTTTTCTTTATAGGACGGCATATAAACTATCCGGTACATTTTTGTACGGAAAATAACCAGTCTAAAAAATACGCCCGGTGTTCGTAAGAATTGCGTTTCTTGAAGCAAGGTTTTTTACGGGAATTACGTTATTTAATTTGTATTTGCGTTTTTGTACGCTATATTTTGAATTTAATTACATTTTTGGTTATTTTAATTGCGTAATAACGCAAATAGGCTTGTTATCTATAGCGCTGCCTTTGACCTTGAAGAATGACCTTGACCTTTCACCACTCAAAATGTGCAGCTCCATGAGATACACATGCATGCCAAATATCAAGTTGCTATCTTTAATATTGCAAAAGTTATGACCAAGGTTAAAGTTTTGTGACAGACAAACACAATGACAGACAGACAGGCCAAAAACAATATACCCCCTCTTCTTCGAAGAAGGGGGCATAAAAAAATTAGATTAGAATCATATTGTTTTGTTCTTTTCATACTCAATGCAGTTTACATTAGGAAAACAACGTTTTTTCTACACAGTAACCCACCAAAAATGACGTCAAAACGTGCGCTGACGTTCCGGTTGCCCCTGGACCATTATGGTTGCCCCCGTGCCATTATTATTTTGGCGCATGAGGCACAGGTGATCATTATGCCTAGGTCAGAAGCGGCCGTAATGATTGGTTTAAACGGCAATTTTGTTACTATTTATAGAAAGGTATATAATAGTAGAGGATATTATTACATGAGTGTATTCATATTAAATTTATTTACGAGTTGAATAAAATGATAAATTGCGAGGATCTGCCGAGCATTTTATAATTTTATTTAATGAGTTTGATAAATTCAATGTCAAGAGACACGAATTTAATATTCTTATTATCACACGTCACTTTTGATATTGCCGAAACATCAACATTTTGTCCTTTTTGTACTATATTAATGCGGCAAATTCTTATTATTATCAGAATTAAGAACAACACATATCAATATTTATAAACATCTCTTATCTTTATGAAAATAACTGCAAGATGAAAATCGTGTTTTAATTATTGAACCACGGAACACATTAAATAGCATTCATAGAAAAACATATTTGCTATCATTAACCATGGGCTCTGAGACCCTGGGCAGCCAATTTTACATTCAACATTTTTATTGTATACATAAATCATTGCTTTATATCATAAACAAAGTTTTTTTATAACCTATTTGTATGCTTAAATTCATCCACCATAGTTCTTTCCTTTTAAATGTACGATAACGTTGATACACTTTTAATATATATTTAGCCACTGAACATAAAAATGCTCTATAAAATTAAGATACATGTCGAAACATAATGCATATTACGTCCGTCACGCAAATATGATTGTGTTATCTGTACCATTGACTAGATTATTGTCTTAAAAAAAACAAAAACCTTCCTGAATAGGATAGATCGTAAATAAGATAAATGGTGGCATATTTTTCCAAAGATGATTAAAGTACTTGCATTTTAAGTTCAATTTCATGTCTTCACTAACGTCTGTCACATATAGTTTTTGGTCCAAAAATGATGTCTGTCACTCATCATTCTGTCCAAATACTGCATTTAAACCTCCATCAATGGTCACACACAAACTAAACAGCCGTGAAAATCACGACAGTCAATGAAATATAATGGCCATTTGATAATCTGGTGAACTTGGGGCTTGGCAATGAACAAGTAACAAACAAAAGACAATATTCAACAATATTTGTGACGCTCGTTAATCAGTTACGGATGCAACCTTCCGGAACGGATGAGGAAATCGACCTGGTAATCGCCATCTTTGTTTATTTCTGTTGTTCAAATACCGATGACGTCTTGCATACTTGCGCGGGCGATTGTTTAAACTCCGGCACATTAACAATGATGAGTACCACTAGAAGATATATTGATTTCTTACACTCATGTTACGGACATAAAAGTTGGGCGGAATTCGTGGTAGTGTTTGGAAAGTTCGTAAATTTAGACAAAATTATGTATATATTGTTATATTTCCAATGGAAATCATTGTTGTTCAATGTGTAGCGAAAATGCTGCCATTAACCTAACTGTTTTCTTGGTGGCTTGTAACCCCAAATCATGAAATTGATTGCCGTAAAACCATCGTCGTAATAGCAACCTGAAAGTTGATCTCCCTGTACAGTCTACATAGACTTGGCACGTATAATGGAATCGCCCGATGATTTTCAGGGTATATAAAAGCGGGTCGACAGTAATTTCTCTCTCTCTGAATGTAGCTAACGCTTGGTTAACATCGTGAAGACCACATATACACTAACACACACTCTACGAAAGGAAGGGAAATTATTTTAACATTATTGGCTGGTTCAAGGAAATCTTGATTATATTGTCTGTACAGATCATTGCAATGCGTGCAGCAGCTTGGAGACCCTGGGCTTCAAACCTGTGGTGGTTCGGTAGTAGGACTTGGATCATTGAGATACCGTTTGAACGCGAACTACATTATTAGAGGTCTTTTCAGTCAGTGTGTGAGACTAAGGAACCTGTCTTTTGCCCTCGTTACGTGCATAGTGTTTCATGCATATGGTTTCATGCATAGGGTTATGCATGGTGTTTAGTGCATAGTGTTTTATGCATAGGGTTTTGTGCATGGTGTTAATTTCGTGCATATTGTTTCATGCATATGGTTTCATGCATGGTGTTTCATGCATATGCTTTCATGCATAGGGTTATGCATGGTGTTTCGGGCATAGTGTTTTATGCAAAGGATTTTGTGCATAGTGTTTCATGCATATGGTTTCATGAATGGTGTTTCTTGCATATGGTTTCATGCATAGGGTTAGGCATGGTGTTTCGTGCATGGTGTTTCATGCATAGGGTTATGCATGGTGTTTCGTGCGTAGTGTTTCATGCATATGGTTTCATGCATGGGGGTTTAGAGTGTGTGGTTTTGTGTATGATGTTTGAGATAAAGGTTTTAATGCCTATCATTTTGGAGTATAATGTGAGTTCATACTAAAAGTGTTCATGGTAAAAGGTTCGAACTTGAGGGTTCCTGGTCAAGTTTCATCAGAGAGAAAGCAGGGTTGTAGTATGAGGAGATAGGTTTTGATAACAATTGTTCTGTTTTGTTCCCAATCAATAGGCAAGGTAGCCACGAGGAAAATTCATTATAACCATTCTGTACGATTCGTCCAGTAAGCTAGCCGTTACTCTATATAAATAAGGGACGGATCGTTACAGAACATTTGCATGAGATTGTTTAAGACGCAC
>VMBQ01000472.1:194410-206766 GCA_007657795.1 Dreissena rostriformis | reverse complement strand
AAATGCTTTTTACTATAGGCACTTTTGTGTCCGGAGCCATATCTTGGAAGTGCTTTGGCGGATTTCATTGAAACTTGGTATGAGTATATATATGGATAAGACGATGATGCACGCCAAATGGCATTGTACACCATCTGTTAATAACGGATTTATGGCCCTTTGTATCTTGAAAAAATGCTTTTTACTATAGGCACTTTTGTGTCCGGAGCCATATCTTGGAAGTGCTTTGGCGGATTTCATTGAAACTTGGTATGAGTATATATATGGATAAGAGGATGATTCACGCCAAATGGGATAAGACAAACATGGTTTCATTTATATGTTAGTGAATCTGTGTAAAATCAGATTTGTATGCATATATTGCTTTATTATGTTTGTCGTGCTGTACAGTTTACTGAAACAGCATGGAACTTAAATGGACATTGCAAGGTAAATATATTAATATTAATTAAAGTAAGTTAAATGCATCAATTACCATTAAATGTGCTTGTTTATATATTTATGTTTTTCCCACAACTGCCTCTGATGCGTTTACAAGTTTCTCCCAAAACCAGGTATTCATGGAATGTTTTTGCCCTTTTTTGCCTAAACTGCGCGTTAAAATGCCCTTTTTGAAAGTTATGCGCCATGCCTCTTTGCTCTCCTGGAATAAACACTAGGTCACCGAGGCTAATAATAGATTTTCTCAAGGTCTCGTTTTTTTTGTGTTTTTTTTTTAAATTAACCATATATCGACAAAGCATCATTGGGGAGCATCCCTCAGTTTTACTGATATCCTTGTTTTATTTTTGTAGTTTTTAACTATTATATTTATGAAGTAAACCACTGGTGGGGGATATCAATTCAACGAATTTGCTTGTTTTTACAGCTTGTTAGCCCCATACCTGTTTCACGAGAGGGGACTTTTTGTATACACTCCGTAATGTCAGTCTGTTTGTCTGTTACAGCTCTGTCTGTCTGTCTGCTTAGTGTGCTTTGATATTTTTCAAACATTTGAAATATTAAAAATTGTAGAGGAAGACAAGGAAGAAACGTGGCTACTCCTTTGCCAGGTTGAAGAAGTTGGTTATCTTGGTTCGAGGCTGTCCATTAATAAAAAAGCAGAAGCAGTCTGTAGGATTAGTCAAAAAGAAGAAAGGACAATCAACATTCAGTCTGCACTGGACAAAATATGCAGATCAGGTACAGTTGTATTTCATACATTTACCAGACATTCTGATCTCGGCGGGATGGTCCCGCTTTTGGGTTGTTTGTCCCGGCGTCCCAATATGGGACAATTTGTCCCAAAATTAGTTAAAAAAGACCGTACGTTCTCTAAGTTCACAATTAAATTCATTATTCAAGCTATGTCTGGCTTAAACTTACCATCACTAATCCCTTTATTGACCCCTATTTACAACCCACTTCTTCTCGAGTGCACCAGTTTTGTTTGCGACAATTTTATGCGATTTATTGGCAAATTATTAATTTTATCAGGCATACACACCATGGTGTTTTTATGATAGGGGTCACTAATTGCTATCGATAGATGTGTCCTACTGAATTAAAAGCCAACTGCGGCCCAATCAAGTCCCAAGATACTGTGTTTTAAACCACCTGAGGATAAAAAAAACCTGTAAAACACCGATTTTGTATATCAAACAAATTGAATGCTGATTACACATTGACGTTTTACATAAATTTACTTTTATTTGACTGATTTTTATAAGATAGTTTGTACATATTGCATGAATCTAAATTTAGAGTTCATTGACGATTGGTTGAATAAGAACAGTGCTCAATGCACGCACATCGCGTTTCAGGATTTACACATGTTCAATTGGAATACCCTGTCCTGATTGTATGTCAAATAGAGGCATACCCCACATTTCACTTTATGGAGTCATGTGCATAGGGCGCATGTTTGTTAACATTGGTTGCTTGCCAAAATAAAGTGTTTATTCAGCGATTTTCTTTGTCCAATTGTAGTGTTTTATCCAGGCCGTTTTAGCGTGGCGTAGCGCCACGCCCTTTNGAGGAGATATTGGCCAGGACGGACGGACAGACAGACGGACAGACAGACGGACGGCGGAGATCACCACAATATCCCCACCTTTTTTTTGTAGTTTAATGCCTTGTTAGTTGTATGCAAACTTGCATTTTCCCAGGATATTTTGACTTTTTGAAGTATTAAATAAATAATTATGACAATAAATAAGATACACAGCGTTTTTTTCTCTTCATAAAGTTGGTACAGGAAATCATTATCATAACCGTAGGTATACAATAGTATGAAAGCTAAATAACATGGCACATGTTCTGAAAAAAAAATCATTTTAATTAGCTAATTATGTGACAAAATTATATAAAAGATAAATTGAAAGTGAACGTACAAAATTTGAGAAAAAAAAAATTACTTAACACATTTTTTATGCCCCCGAGGGTGGGCATATAGTGATCGCACTGTCTGTCCGTCTGAAATTCCGTCACACTTTGCGTTTAGGTTTCGAAAAATGTGGAAAAACACTTTGCGTTTCATTGAGAATGATTCATTTCAACATCTCTGGATGAATGTATTGTGCGTAAAAGATCTGTAAAGTAACTAAAATAAAGCAATTAAAATAAAGTTGCAAACCTGTGTCTCTGGTGCACATTGCTACACGTGAAACAAAAACGTTACCTTCAATTTTATGAAGCCAAGAGAAACATTTGACCTTTAAAACACGATTGTTTGACTTTGAATTATTGTCACATGTGAACAATTAAAAGCATCTAATTGTTTTAGATTTTATCAATGCTGCTCAAAGTTTGTGTATCTTTTGAAGAAAGTGATAAAAATTCCCGATTGTGCTGAATATGACACAAATTTTCCCAATTTGATTGATAGGGGTATACATGGGTTGCCATTATTAACCTGGCACTGACCTTTATGCATTAATATTTAAAAGTACCATTACAAAGAATAAAGTTTTCGTTCTGGAAGTGTTTTTCTGGAATCAATTGAAGCGTACCTCATAAAGTTTACTGTCATGTCATGATGATATAGTCACATTATATTAAAACTTGTGCAAAACATGCACACAAAAAACGAATGCAATTATAGGAAACAATCCAAGTGTTTAATGTATTCTTATGGAGTAAACGAGGGCCAGGTCAATTTTGTAGAGCTATACCATTCCCAAAGTGGTGGGGAAAAACGCTGATGCAGAAATGTTTAAACACATTTCTACATCAGAGTTCATATGAAACAGCAATTTCCCATTCATTACATATTAATATGATTTGCTTTTAGTCGCTATTATGTTATGGAGTCATTTTGCTCTTGATTTGTCGACAAATGTTTTGCATTATCATCTGACTTATAATGTACATACATGTATGTTATATGTATCTTCCATTATTGTGTTACAGAGTCGTCAGAGGATACATGAGCAAGAGAGCTGAAAAATGTCCTCCAAAACGTTCACCCATGATGCTCCGAACCCCTCCGATAAGATGCTAGGGTAAACTTATTTATATATCAGGGTTTTTTTTTGGTCGATTTTATAGCCGAAAAACGGCTATATTCCCAATCCCAAAAAGTAAGCTTTTTTCCCAAAAAGTGCAAACAAATTCCCAATTAAAAAAAATTAAAAATAAACATGAGTCAGTGTCTAATTATTATTTTATCTCAATTTTATTTCAATTACATCTAACAAAGTATATAAAAATGATTTATATGATTTTGTTCTTTTAATTTATATTATAATAAAGAGTTAATTCAAATTAGTTTTTCCCAAATCAGTGGACTTTTTGCGCGAAAAAAGAAGGCTACTGAATTTATTTTCCCAATTTCTTGAAAATGTCGAAAATATTCCCAATTCCAAAGCCATGGGCTATTTTCCCAAACAGGGAAAAAAAACCTGTATATCCTTGAAGAGTTGTGTAAGATTTCAAATGAGCGTGTTTGTGCCTTACCAAGCAGAAAACTGATGCAGTGATGTCATAGATAATCTTTCATTTTCGCACTCTTGTCTTCAACATAGGCTTATTCATGATCTGATAACAAACAATGCCCTTTGGTCATGTTAGCACTAGCTTAATCTGCTCCAGTTATTGACTGCCATAAACTGGCTGCTCAGTGTAGATGCTTTTGTCAGTTACATAAAAAGAACCCAAACGAAACATTGTCTTTTGAAAAATCACCAAATTTGAAAAACTGTTGCCATTATTAAGATTTTGTCCTTGCGTTCAACAGGGAAACCTGTTGTTAGCTTAAATGATTACTTTTTCCATTGTCTATTATCCTTGTGAAACCTCTAGAATTTTCATGAAAGTTGTTCAATCACATTATTTTTGTCTAAATCATATCTGACTCTTTTTTGAAACTGTTGTTATGTTATTGTTATTGATTAGGTCAAATTAAAAGAAAGTTATGAACCTTATAGAGGTCACATTGTTTGCCCAGTCATGAAACTTGCAAAGAACTTGTGTTCTTATGATATCTTTGCAGATATATGTATCAAGAGTTTGTATAGGGGGAAATAAAAATGGCCGTTTAAGGGAGATGCTTAATACAAGTGGTAAAGACAATATGTCAGACTTTAAATAACCGATAAAAGTATTTGATGCTATAAACTTTTCTAGACAAATCAATTGCTTTGGAATAGCATGCCTTCTTCTGCAAAATATTATTTATAATTATACACATGGAATTATTTAATATGTTGCTTTTTGGAAAGCAAAAAAGGGTTGTACATGCTCCCTTCACCTGTTGATCACTCGGCCCATAAATTATAAGTGTCTTGTCAACATCTCCAACACCCCTTTTACAGACTTCCATTAAATGTGTCTCAAATATTAAGATCATAGAGACGTTGTGCAGAAGGCATTTTCAAGTCATGCTGCTTATAAATCTCAAAGTCAAAGTTTGAGCATCAATTTTCATGTAAGGTCAATCTACTATAATATCATGCGTTTAAATGTTTAATTCATTGAGACTGTGTGCAGAAGGCTAGAGAGAGTGCCTGCTCAAGGTAAAGGTTACGCTTGAATGTTAAGAATGAATTTCGGACAAGTGGAGTCAAATACGAGGTTAACAAATCAAATCTTAGAAAACCTTGTTACTACTCTAGAAGTTATATTTATTACTCAGTCTTAGTCAGAATGTTTATCTTGACAAAATCTAAACAATGTTTGAATAAGGGTCTTGTGAGGTCAAAAACTAGGTCAATGTGTCAAATTGTTTAAAAAAAAACTTTTAGCCATTACATGAAGTAGAACACAAGGGTACCAGGTCATATCATCCTACAATTTTTATACTGTGTTATGCCTTTGACTTGGTAGTATTCTTGAGGACCATCATGGCTCGCTTGTTGTTAAAATATTAAATATTGCGGACTTTTGTTTACATTAAAAGGGTAAAAATACAATATTTTGAAGATGATTAAATTGAATTTCCTATGAAGCATTTAGTGTCATTGGGCCAACATTGTTCTCTTCTTAGATAAAAACACTCTTTAAAAGTGATTGTCACCACAGTGCATGTTGTTTATTTAATATTTATTTTTCAAGAATTATACTTTTTTCCCTTTTCTAGAATGGAAGTCGAGACGGAAAAAGAGAGAGCTCTTTTCGGATTGGGACCGCTGGTTGAGCTACGAGAACAATATGTGTGAGTAAAATACGAAAATTAAAAACTTGAAGTTTGAATTTCTTTGACTCTGATATTGATATATATATATATAAGTTTCCTCATGATATTAACACTTGTTAACAGTTTATAACATTTTAAACAAGAATGCCAAGACCTGAGCACAGCATTGCAATGTCCAATATATTGTGAACTGACATGTTTTTATGCCCCCACTTTCATAGGTGGGAATATTGATTTGCCATTGTCCTTCCGTGTGTCAGTCAGATTTTTGTGTCATTCGTAGATCTACAAGTATTGCTGCTAGAGGGCTGAAACTTTAAAACATATTAACCGGCATGTGATTTTGTGCTTTTCAATACATTGTTAGGATGTTTTCTACATAACTGGAGTGATATTGTTATGTTAGGCATATAGTTATTGACTTGTCCATTAGTTAGTTCATTTGTTTTTTCTTCAGTGGAGATACCAACAAACAAGACCTGCAGGAAGCAAGAGAATTGATACAGAGTTGCAAAATAGCCAAAAATATCCAGGCAGAGGATCCAACAAGCAGTGGAGAACAAACATCTACACACTCTCTAGATAAAATATATCAACCCTTAGATAACCTCTCCAATAAATTTGATAAATTGACCACAATTGTGACCAATAGAAAAACTGCATCTGCAAAAACTGAATTTGCTCAGCCCTCTACTGATGCTCTACAAAAGAACGAAGAAGGCACTGGACATGCTCAGCCCTCTACTGATGTTCTGCACAAGGACGAAGAAGGAACTGGACATGCTCAGCCCTCAACTGATGTTCTACACAAGGACGAAGAAGGCACTGGACATGCTCAGCCCTCTACTGATGTTCTTCCAGGGACAATGAAGGCACTTAAGTTTCTCTTCGCTTTTCTAATGGTCTACCAGATACAGGTAGACCATTACCGGATACAGAAGACTGTTAAGTTTGTCGTCCCTCCTTTGTATCAAGGGACAAAGAAGTTTATGAAGTTGGTTGTCCCTCCTCTGTATCAAGGGACAAAGAAGTTTGTGAAGTTGGTTGTCCCTCCTCTGTATCAAGGGACAAAGAAGTTTTTGAAATTGGTCGTCGTTCCTTTGTACCAAGGGACAAAGAAGTTTGTGAAGTTGGTCGTCCCTCCTCTGTACCAAGGGACAAAGAAGTGTGTGAAATTGGTCGTCCCTCCTTTGTACAAAGGGACAAAGAAGTGTGTGAAATTGGTTGTCCCTCCTCTGTACCAAGGGACAAAGAAGTTTGTGAAGTTGGTTGTCCCTCAGCTTTACCAAGGGACAAAGAAGTTTGTGAAATTGGTCGTCCCTCCTCTGAACCAAGGAACAAAAAAGTTTGTGAAATTGGTCGTCCCTCCTTTGTACCAAGGCATAAAGAAGTTTGTGAAGTTGGTTGTCCTTCCTCTGTATCAAGGGATAAAGAAGTTTGTGAAGTTCTTCGTCCCTCTGTACCAAGGGACAAAGAAGTTTGTGAAGTTTCTCAGCCTTCTTCTGTGGCTCTACACGTTGACACAAATGGCAGCGGAGATGTTCATCCCTCCCCTCTACCAGTCGATGAAGAAAGCTGAGAAGATTCTCAGTCCTCTTATGGGACACTACAAGTGGGTAAAGGAAGCAGTGAATTTTTTCAGTAAACTTCTGAAGCTCTACCAATGGACACAACAAGCAGTTAACTTCATTCTGTATGTGTTTCTATCAAATGTTGAACTTGAAGACAATATTGAACCTGCTCTTCTGCTTGCCAACGACTAAAGAGAATCAGCATTACAGCTTAGTGAAGTTCTGCAAGTGAACAATGAACATATTTATGCCCCCCTTCGAAGAAGAGGGGGTATATTGCTTTGCTCATGTCGGTCGGTCGGTCGGTCGGTCTGTCGGTCGGTCCGTCCACCAGATGGTTTCGGGATGATAACTCAAGAACGCTTAGAACTAGGTTCATGAAACTTCATAGGAACATTGATCATGACTCGCAGATGACCCCTATTGATTTTGAGGTCACTAGGTCACAGGTCAAGGTCACAGTTACTGGAAATAGGAAAATGGTTTCCGGATGATAACTCAAGAACGCTTACGCCTGGGATCATGAAACTTCATAGGTACATTGGTCATGACCGGCAGGTGACCCCTATTGATTTTCAGGTCACTAGGTCAAAGGTCAAGGTCACGGTGACTCAACACAGTAAAATGGTTTCCCACCACCACCACCACCACCACCACCACCACCACCACCGTTCAGTGACAAAAACGTATTCACACAAATGGCTGCCACTACAACTGAAAGCCCATATGGGGGGCATGCATGTTTTACAAACAGCCCTTGTTAATATTTTCTCTTTGAGTGTATTCTATTAAACAATGGCACAGGAACGAATTAACTAAAACATTTCCTGTTGTGTGTTGTTTGTTTTTCTTGTCTTGCTTGCCTTCCACTTGTTGCCAGTAGTTAAAATTCCATGAATAGTCTGATGGCAAAACTAGTAACCTGTTCTAAAGGAGAACTGTAACGATCACTTTGCCTTTAAAGCTGGGGGATTATTCTGTAATCTTTTATGTTTAAGTTTTGATAATGTTTTGTGTCTAACTTGTTCCCTGCCATATTATGTGTAATCAAGAATATTAAGATAACAAAAAAATGTTAAAATCTCTTTGTACTAAATGATATCAAATCAACTTATAGAAAGCTTCATAAATACAACTAACATCGCAAATGTGTTACAAACGGAATAAAATGTATACTTTATTGTAATGCTTGCATTTTTCTGTGCAGTGTATGTGTGTTTGCCTGAAATTATATGTACATATAAGCTTTATTGATATTATTTATCCACTGAAGATGATGTTCACTTGTTTTTTTTGCAGCTGATTTTCAATTCAGGGCTGTTCTTAGTTTTAACCATTGAAATTTAAATTAAAGACAGTATAATTTATGTACATTTTTGTATGAGAGATGAATTGTATTTGTTATTGATATTATATTTTATATAAATATAATTTTTATATTTTGAAAGGCAACAGCAAGTGTATCAATTTACATTCAATTAAAAAGCCCAATATGTTAATTCTACACAAATTGTCTTACCTACTATTTGTCTGTTTTAATCTAGGTTGTAGGTAGTGTGCTGACTTAGTGCTTTGAACAGCTAATTTTTAACCAGGTTTTCCGAAGGAAAAAACTGGTTATTAGATTGGCGAATGCGGGCGGGCTGGCGGGTGGAACAAGCTTGTCCGGGCCATAACTATGTCGTTCATTGTCAGATTTTAAAATCATTTGGGTATTTAATGTTTGCCTTAAAAGGTGAAAGGCGATACAATTCAAATTTTATTTCAATTTCATTATTTAAGGTGGGTTCTTCCACCAGGAAAACGTAAAATTAATTCAAAAACCAATATTGCTCGTATGAATATTCAATTGGCATTTTGCAGGCCACCTAGCTACCCCACTTGTGAAATCGTCCAATTGTCATGGATGAATGATTTAATCGTAAACTTGCACAGCATGTAGTAAAATGATCACATGTAAAGCTACAATTTTAAATCAAAATCTTTACTCATAAATGAGATATTCAAGTTTGAAGTGTTGCTGTAGACAAGTCTCTGTATGAGTTTTGCTTAAGAAAAGTATCCAAGTGTATATGGGAATAATAAAACTCCAGAAACAGAATCACACGAGAAATTCTTATCATCCGCAAGTCTTCCATGTAATGCAAGTGACCAATAGCAGGACAAAACATATCAATACATAAAAGTCAGCACCTTTCAAAGGGAACATAAATGCGCATTTTAAGTGAGGCAGATGTGCACTACCACAAACATGTAAATGACGAACCTCCTTATGGTCAACTTGGTGCTGACAATCGTAGATACCACTAATCTTGCAGACCGGAAGTTGCCTGGTCATGGTTAACCATCATGTATACAGTACTGTGTTAATTTACACAGCCTAGGTAAACTATATGAATGTTGTCAAAAGGGGAAAATAAGCTAGGTGAGAAGTCACATTTAGTTCACAAACATGACAAAAACAGATCATATCAGTTATTTTTTTGGGGGTCTCAGTTGAGCGAAACAGGGCCGTTGACCCTCTTGTAAGCTCACCGTAACACAACGTGCTCATGGTGAGATTTTGTGATCACCTTTTGACCATCGTCCGATGTCAACATTTACTTTGTGAACACTTTAGAGGCTCAGTTATTGTCCAGTCTACATGAACTTAAAACATTTGTCCTAATGATATCTTGGCGGAGTTCGATATTAGCTTACATGTATGTGGCCAAAAACTAGATCACTAGTTAAAATTAAAGGAAAATCTTCAAAACACATTTTCCCAATCCTCTTGAATCTTGCTCATAACTGGTTACAGTCCGTTGAAAAGCATGGCCGCCAGTAGACGGGTTATTTCAATATATGGCTATAGTAAACATTCTTGAAGTCATATATGTAGTGTCCTATCTTCGTAAAACTTTCCTCATGGCATTTGCTCAAATTAAAATGGTTCCGGTCCTTTAACAAGGCCGCTTTGAGCTGGGCAGTTTTTTCTTGTAAAAAGCTGTATTTTCAAACCTTGTGAACATTCTAGAAGTAGCAGTGGGAGGCATTTTAACAATTGCATTTGTCCGTCCGTAGGTACGTCAGATAGCTTGTGTTTTGAACTCTTTAACTACTGAGTTGATCTCGATCAAACGTTAGCAATTTAATGCCCTCAATGTTGAGATGATCTTAAAGAAATTTATTTTGGCTGCGACAAGTTTTGGCAGAATGATGGTCGGAATAACTGGCCGCGAAAAAGTGGTGACAACTTCTTTTGGGCCAGTGAAACCTCTGTGGTCCCTTGTATAGTTGACCATTATGAACTATATAGTACCAATTTTTTGTTTTCCAGTTCTTCTTACTGCTCAAACTTTCAGTGCTACATGACCTTGTGTAGATGGTTGTACAGAAAGGATTTTTTCGGCGTAGCTGTATAACCCAACTTTTCACCTTTACCTGACCTTTGTACGTGTCCAATAAAATTCAAATAAATTCTTCTAGTATAAGGGAGACCACTGCGTAGGAGATTGATAAACTAACGGAATTTCGAGGGAAGCAATTCGTTCTTATTAATTGCATTTGTTTTACAGAGTTGCATCCCTTAAACTCTGATGATTTGTAACAATTGTAAAAAGACATACATCTCCATGTTTAAGTAAACAACATGTAATTAAAAAATATGAACATTATTAAGGTATATGAATTAAATATTTTGTAGTAATGTATGTAGCACAATTAAAATTAATATTAATTAAAGATATATATTGAACAACTACAAAACTGTCATTATAAAAACCAGTCTCATGTGGCAATTCTCTGCTATTCAACTCAATGGGTCACAGATGGGCAATATACTGAACATCATTCTGGGCACATCTGTGATCTTGTTTGAGTCTTTGCCAAGCTATTCTGTAGGGACCAGTGCTTAATATATGTATCAGTATAACAGCATTACTTTATTATTCTCTTTAGAGAGGTTTAGAGGGTTGGTTGAGGATGATCAATAACTCAATTAATCCGAACAGAAGCAACTACATTTAGATCAATTAACAAAGGCTGTTATTGATCAACTCTGTACATCATTTGTGTTTTGTTGATGGAAGATTAAATAAAAGTTGTAATGCAAATACTAGTATTGCTACTGTAAAGCACAGCTGATTTGACCAGCATAGCAAAAGTCAGTGGTCTAGATATAAACCTACTTTAAAGGGAGAAATTCATTAGGCCCTGTCGGCAAGCTGGAGCGTGCGCGTTGCCACCAGAGTAACCTGCAGAAGTACTTCTTCTAGTTGATAGAGGAGCTTCTGCATGTGGCTGTTCTAATACCAGCGTGTACCGCCCACTCTTGAGTCAGACATCTCCCGCCTCTGTCTCATAGAGCTAGAACATTGAAGACTGGCTGGATGATACGTTTAAACCCATTCTCTTTGGAGCACCACAGTCCTGAGGAGGGTCGGAAGAGGGCTGGGAGCAGCGAAGCTTGCAGCAGTAGAAGACAGACAGGCCAGGCCTGGGGCAGAAATGTGGATGGGGACCTCAAGATGGTGGCTCAATGAAATTGCTGGAAGTGTCCCGGCACGGAGGTACTTAGTACACTCAACATTTTGGGAAACCGTCTGGGGTATGGGTCGACAGCTGCTGACGACGGGGAATGTCATTAAGGTGTCACAGAGAGCAAATAGCAGGAAAAAGTCTTTGATTTGTCATATGAAGGAGCACTCCCTAGGCAAAGTAGCCGTGTCCTGATCTTGTTTGAATAATATTGTAACTTGTCTAGCAGTGCACATTTAGGTCTCATTGTTCACCATGCACTGGTTTCCTTTGATATACATACTTCTTTGGTGAATACCCGAGCAGTTGGGATAAATGTGACATACTTTGGCCCTAAATTAACCCCTTCTCCCTAAATGTTCACACAAGCATGTCCACACATATGTGTCGTGTTCTGAGAAAACTGGGCATAATGTTTGTGCGTAAATTGTCATCCCAGATTAGCCTGTGCAGTCTGCACAGGCTAATCAGGGATGACAATTTCCGCTTTTATGGAATTTTTCGTATAAATGATGTCTCTTCTTAGCGAAAATCGAGTTTAGGCGGAAAGAGTCGTCCCGGATTAGCCTGTGCGGACTGCACAGGCTAATCTGGGACGACACTTTACGCACATGCATTTTGCCCAGTTTTCTCAGAACACGACACATATGTGC
>VMBQ01000472.1:161834-182808 GCA_007657795.1 Dreissena rostriformis | reverse complement strand
AGTCCGGACACAGTGGCGCCGTTGAAAATGCACTAATTGACCCTATGACCTAGTTTTTGACCCGGCATGACCCATATTCGAACTTGGCCTATATATCAACTAGATGCAACTGCTGACCAAGTTTGGTGAAGATCGGATGAATACAATTTGAAATAGAGTCCGGACAAAGTGGCCCCTTTGAAAATGCACTTATTGACCCTATGACCTAGTTTTTGACCCGGCATGACCCATATTCGAACTTGGCCTAGATATCAACTAGATGCAACTGCTGACCAAGTTTGGTGAAGATCGGATGAATACAATTTGAATTAGAGTCCGGACAAAGTGATGCCTTCCGCCCGCCGCCCGCCGCCCGCCAAGGGGTTTCACATAATACGTCCCGTATTTTATACGGGCGTATAAAAAAGGAGAGAAAATCAATATGACCATGCAGAATAATTGTTACTATGTACAGGAGGGAACTGGAAAATATAAATATAAGACATGGATGATCAAAATACATTTCACAGTATAAATGTGAGGAACAAAAGCTATGTACAATGACCCTTAAAAAACATGTTTATCTATAATTTCTAAAATCATATTTTCAACTAAAAAACTAACATGTTCGTATCACACATGATTGCTTATGCAATGTTTTATGGTAACTGATAAATAACTACGCGAGTAAATTGCTTTTTGAGGAAACAAATTAATAACAAGGCTTGTCACCATAGGATGACATATGCCCCCTTTTTCAACATTTATCTAAACCTAAACACAAAGTGTTTTTCCACATTTTTCAAAACCTAAACGCAAAGTGTGACGGAATTTCAGACAGACGGACAGTGCCATCACTATATGCCCACTTTCGGGGGCATAAAATTTGGAATATTCACATTGTAATATTCACAGCTAACCAGTCACGAGAATGGCAAATTTGAAAAGCAGCTGAAACACCCTACCCCACCTAAAATCTTTGAAATTTTTACTCAGATCAAGCTAAGTACAATTTTTTGGATGCATATTTTCAGTGAAAAACTTGGAAATAAAGTTGACACGAGGCAGATTCTCATGCCTGTAACATCAATAGTTTATATTTGAGTCATGATCTGGGAAAGCAGGGCTTAATGCATGTGCGTAGTCTAAACTGGATTTTTTGCAAAGAAGAGTCTTAATTAAAAAAAATACCATAAAACAAGGATATTAGTAAAACTGATGGATGCTCCCCAATGATGCTTTGTCGATATACGGTTAAATTGTGTGGATTTTTTTTTTTTAAATGTGACCTTGAGAAAATCTATTAATAGCCTTGGTGACCTTGACCCCAGTGACCTCAAACCTCATCAAAAGGTAGAGGTCCATGAAAGGTACCTACATGCCAAATATGGAAGAGATTGGTAAAATATTGAAGGCGCTATGAGAAACTGTAACAAAAGTGTGACGGAAGGAAGGAATAACGGAAGTACAAACTGGCAACTATATGCTCCCCATATATATATATGGGGAGCATAAAAACAAAGTATCGTCCCTGATTAGCCTGTGCGGACTGCACAGGTTAATAAGGAACAAAACTTCACTCAAATGATTTTTTCTTTTTATTGAAGACAGAATGATAACTAAATAGGGACTGAACACCATATTAAAACAGAACTGTTCAGTTCCTTGTTTTATCATCCTTATGCAAATGGTAAAAAATAAAATAATAGTATGTTTTTTGTTAAAAAAAACAACAACAGTTTTTCTTAGACAAAATTAAAAAGAAATATGCATTTAGTTCTTTGCCAAAGAGTATTCCTTAATACTGTGCATTGGGTTTGCTGACTACTGAACTATCAATTATTCAAATAATAAGCAGCAAGTAATTGAAAACAAGATCACAAAATGGTAATACAAATGTACTCACAATTATTTTAACACATTTATTTTTATCATGTGATAAAAAGTAAAAAATATTTTCATAAGAATAAGTACGTATATTTACACATGTATGAACTAAAAAAGTATCAATCTTTAAATGAACATGTATTCCTAAAATATATTGTGAACAAAACTAAAAACAGATTTATCAACAGGACGGACACCTATTATTGGATATGAATATCAAAATAACGAGAAATTATTTTATAAATATTATGGTAATGATATTGCAGATGCATAACTTTGACAAGTTAAAATGTATGTTACATGATTCAATGAACATAATTCTTCACAGCCTTTATAAACAAGAGATGTGTTTGTCAGAAACACAATGCCCCCTAATGCGCCGCTTTGATTTATTTTGTTGACCTTTGACCTTGAAGGTTGACCTTGACCTTTCACCACTCAAAATGTACAGCTCCATGAGATATACATGCATGCCAAATATCAAGTTGCTATGATCAATATTGCAAAAGTAATGACCAATTTTCGAAACCTAAACGTAAGTGTGACGGAATTTCAGAAGGACAGACAGACAGTGCGATCACTATATGCCACCCTACCGGGGGCATAAAAATGCTATACTGTAAAAACAAACTATTAAAAAGATTTCAACTGTAGCAGCGCTCTTTGTTCAAAATAAATATAATGGATTAAATACACCAAATAAAACACCACAAATTTCAATTTTGACCAAAATAAAATCCAGTAGGGAGAAACTGTTTTCAAGATTTGAAACATCTATGCAAGATGTTTTGCTGAGCAATACTCCCATACAAAGAATATTCAAATCTGATAAATGTTACAAGTTAAAGCGAAAGGTTTCGAAAATCACAATAATTTTGAAAACAGTCTCGACTGGATACCAATGAAAACAATGCTCCATATGGGCCTAACAATGTACACAAATGAGCTCTCTGGGAAAAAAGGGCTTAACGCATGTCTGTAAAGTGTCGTGCCAGAATAGCCTGCATAGTCCCCACAGGCTAATCAGGGATGAATCTTTCCGAATATGGTTGGATTTGTTTAGAAGAGACTTCCTTTACACACAAAAAATCCATGAAAGCGCAAAGTGTTGTCCCAGGTAAGACTGTGTGGCCCTGCAACAGGCTAAACTGGGACAACACTTTACGAACATTTATTCAGATCCATTTTCGTAGAAGGCGACTCAAGTACAAAGAATTGAAACAAAATTTAAAACCTAAGTCTTATGTTTGTATACAGTTGAAAGAACTTACAATAGTGTGACTCAACTTATTCAGGTATTAATCATTTGTCATTAAATAAAAGAAACATGTTAAGGTTACTACAAACCAAGCAACAACCAATCGAAGGCATAGGTCAAACTTAATAAAAATGTTTTCCACAACCTATATACAAATATATGCATAAAGAAACGGAAAAAAAAACAACTGCTTATTTTAAATTAACCTGAGGACATTGAATAGACTTGTAGTAAAAAATTAAAGAACTACAGAAAAAAAAACTCAATAAATAATAAACACAAATAATAAATAAAGACAAAAAGAAACCTAAAACACATTTACATATGAATGTCAAATGAATGCCATTTATCTATTGTGACTTTTGACCAATTAAAGTTTCAAACAAATATATTTGGGCTGCACTCTGTGAAAAGGGGGTTTAATGCATGTGCGTAAAGTGTCGTCCAAGATTAGCCTGTGCAGTCCACACAGGCTTATCAGGGACGACACTTTCCGCTTTTATGATATTTTTTGTTTAAGGCAAGTCTCTTCTTAGCAAAAATAGAGTTAAGGCAGAAAGTGTCTTCCCTGATTAGCCTGTGCGGAGTGCACAGGCTTATCTGGGATGACACTTTACCGGATGTATTTAAACCCCTTATCACAGACTGAGACTCATATTTAAATTTGTAGAAGTGAACCTACACAAAAACATACCTGGTCTGGATATAAGCTACCTACATACAAGGTTTAAGAGCAAATCAGCAATACCTCAATCCAAACTCAAGATATTTAGCCGAAACTGTTTTGTACTTATAGTAACAGTGACCCTGACCTAACTGTCTGCAAATACAATGCCAAGCCATTCAAGCTATCTGTATCTCAAAACATATATGTCTAGTAAGATTGGACAATGCAAACCAAAGTTATTGACCAAAAAAACCTGTTTGACGCCGCCCGCTGTACTCTTATAAAAAAGGATTTTCAACTTGGTTGAAAACTTATTTTATTATGATACCTGAGAGAGTAAGAGAAGTGCAAAATGGTGTTAATTCATTTTGAAATGTTGGTCTATTCAATCAGTACTAAAAGGAAGAAACACACATAATTTATAATGCTGAGCAGACTTTATCATTTCAATTAAGTTTTTTTGCCGTGATAATGTGAACACAGATTTTTTTTATTGTTTCCACTACGTTGGTATAAACATGCATGTACAGTGCAAATAAACATAGCTCAGCCAATATAAACATAGCTAACATTTCAACCTAAAATCGTACACAACACTTAAGTATATTTCAAATGTAAACATTTAGAAAGCACAATGATTTCATCTATTTTGAATCATTCCGGTGGTTTAAAACTGTTGCTGTTAGAAGAGAAATAGAGGGTACACTATGCCAAGGCAAATTCTTGTAGTAGAGGCTACACTATGCCAAGGCCAATAAGTGCAGTATAGGCTACACTATGCCCAAGGTCAATTATTGTAGTTTAGGCTACACTATGCCCAAGGCCAATTCTTGTAGTATAGGCTACACTATGCCCAAGGCCAATTGTTGTAGTAGAGGCTACACTATGCCCAAGGCCAATTCTTGTAGTAGAGGCTACACTAAGCCCAAGGCCAATTCTTGAAGCGTTTAGAGGCTACACTATGCCCAAGGCCAATTCTTGAAGCGTTTGGAGAGTGATTTCTGTTTCCTCATCTTTGTCAGCACGATGGGAGATGGCGTGTCATCTTCATAGGGATACTGGTTTTCATTCTGAAAAGCAAAATCATCAAGAACTGTAATTGAGCCTCGCTCTGGGAACACATTGTTTAATGCCCATGCGTAAAGTGTCACCCATATTAGTCAGATTAGCCTGTGAAGTCTGCATAGGCTAATAAGGGACGACACTTTCGGCTTTCATGGATTTTTCATCAAGCTAAAATAAATACTTTTATTAGGTTTAAACTAACTAAAATCTGGTGTTATTAATGTATTATGTCTTGGAATGAAAATTTGGTTCATTACTGAAAAGTAAATGAATTACATAAATCACATTGACTATTAGTCGTAGTTGCTATGGTATCGTGTTGACTATTTGTGTTACCTGATTGAGGATGGGGCGAGTTTTCACAGGTGTCTTCCTGGGTGTGTGTCTGTACAGGTCCATCTCACTGATGGTCTGACCCCAGCTCACACGGGACGCCTCCTTCGGAGCTAAAACACAACAGCACACAATAGAAGTAGGTGTTATGTTGCTTTATTGTTGTTTGTTCTTGTCAAGACCCTTAGAGGGATGTTTTTTTCATAAGACCAAACATGGATTGATTTTCTGACACGTTTATTCCCTGCTATCAGATAGCAACTAACAACAAAACAAGCATGCACAATACCACCTGTTTCTATTCGCTGAGCGGGGCAGTAGGCGGGGCTATTCAGGCATAGCTGACCATTACAGTAGGGTTGCTGGCTTGAAGTCATAGGCTAGGGATACTGCCCACCCCCTTTGTTTGGGGAAAAATAGCACACAATTTTTGGTTCATGGCAAATAAAAGACGAACATTTTGAGTCAATATTTAAACAAGCAAATGCGTTGAATTGATCCCCCCCCCCAAACTAGAGCTTTGTCACAGACCCCCAAATGCTGCATTGACACAGAATATATACAATGGGCCATTACTCCGTTATTAATAGATGGTGTACAATGCCATTTGGGGTGCATGATCCTCTTATGCATATATATACTCATACCATAGATGAAATCCGCCAAAGCACTTCCAAGATATTTCTCTGGACATAAAAGTGCCGGATAGACGGACATACAGAAGGACAACGCCAAAACAATATCCCTCTGCCTTTGGCGGGAGATAACAATACGGCATAAATGAAATAAGTTGTGACTTATTTGGGATAATGTTGTTTGAGCATAAAGGCCCTGGTGATGGATACAGAAGAACAAAAGTTAGAGGGTGCTACTCAAAAGGATTGATGGGGGAAATCCAAAGTTAGAGGGTGCTACTGAAAAGGATTGATGGGGGAAATCCAAAGTGGTCAGTTTCA
The DNA here is from genome assembly GCA_007657795.1 of Dreissena rostriformis. Classification (NCBI taxonomy): domain Eukaryota; kingdom Metazoa; phylum Mollusca; class Bivalvia; order Myida; family Dreissenidae; genus Dreissena; species Dreissena rostriformis. The sequence continues at coordinate 176,663 of VMBQ01000472.1, read as the reverse complement.
TGTAAATCAAATAAATTTTGAAGAAGTAATGTGAGGGCCATTTTTTTTAATCCAATATGGCCACCACTCTACCATTTTGAATTTTATTGCAATTAAAAAAAAAACTTTTCCTCATGCTGAAAAATAAGCATTTGAAGTGTTATGTACAGTCAATCTTGTATTTAGAGACCACTAAAGGGAGTAACCAAAAGTGGTCTCTTAATAAAATGGTCTTTAAATTGAAAAAAGGCCATATGGAAGAATGCGGACCTTCCATTTTAAATCCAGATGTAGGATTATCTGCTTTTGACACAATGATTTCAACTTTTGTAATCAAATGAATATAAATATAAATAAAAAGGAAAACAATAATGTTTTACTTAATAATTGTTTTATTTGTTTTCTCTTATTCTTAAATTTACTAAATACAATGTAAATGGTTTTCACAGAGAATTTGGGTTTTCCCGACTCCAAACTCATTCGCGATTTTACGTGCACTTTAATTTTAAGACGATTCCAATACCCAAATTTTCTCATTTAACGTTAACACTTTCCGTTTTGACATTTCAAATTCTGCATGTAAGCTTATGGAAATCTGACTTGATTATGGTACATAGGGAAATAGATAAAACACGTCAATTGAAAACTAAATAAACAGGCCTGATTGGAAAATTTGCTAACACAAACTAATTAGCATAATTACAATTACATTTTTTTTAATGAACGGATTTCGACACATGTTACAGATTAATAGTATATTTTTCACACCTCTCGAGAACACTGAATGTTTGTCGCGTCGGCGAATTGTTTCTGAAATAAAATCAGCGATCAAGTTTGTCACTTAACGTCCCAGCTTGTAAACTATTTAAACCGTAGACTGTGCGTCAATACCTCACTGTATTATTCAACAAAAAAAAAACTGATACGCAGTCTGCATCAACACCGGTCAGAACCGGTCATCGAGACAAAGGAAAATGGCTGGTGTAAAAACAAAACAAAGGTGTAATCGTACATCTTATCGGCTTCGATAAACAATTAAAACTGATTTGTCCCTGAACGGTCAACAGATTTACCACTTTAACCTCAAAGTGGTCGTTTATTTCAAGATTTGGACATCNGTCACAGACCCCCAAATGCTGCATTGACACAGAATATATACAATGGGCCATAACTCCGTTATTAACAGATGGTGTACAATGCCATTTGGGGTGCATGATCCTCTTATGCGCATATTTACTCATACCATAGATGAAATCAGCCAAAGCACTTCCAAGACATTGCTCCGAACATAAAAGTGCCGGATAGACGGACATACCGAAGGACAACGCCAAAACAATATCCCTCCGCCTTTGGCGGGAGATAACGAAACGGCATAAATGAAATAAGTTGTGACTTATTTGGGATAATGTTGTTTGAGCATAAAGGCCCTGGTGATGGATACAGAAGAACAAAAGTTAGAGGGTGCTACTCAAAAGGATTGATGGGGGAAATCCAAAGTTAGAGGGTGCTACTCAAAAGGATTGATGGGGGAAATCCAAAGTGTTCAGTTTCATGTAAATCAAATAAATTTTGAAGAAGTAATGTGAGGGCCATTTGCCATTTTTTTGAATCCAATATGGCCACCACTCTGCCATTTTGAATTTTATTGCAATTTAAAAAAAACAAAAAAACTTTTACTCATGCTGAAAAATAAGCATTTGAAGTGTTATGTATATTGATTTTTTAAACAATTATAATACTTGTGTGAACCCTTTTCTGCTCTGAAGCAAAGTGAAAATGGCTATATGTAACCAGCATAAAACCAGAACAGCTGCTAGTAACTCGCAGGCTGTTCAGGTTGTATACTGTTTGCTGCTCATCAGTATCTGAGGGTTGGAACTGAAGCCTTTAAAACTTGAATCTATTAAAAAAAGATAAAAGAAAAAGAAAGGTCTTTAATTTAATTTGATTTTCTAAGGGACTGCAAGCGGGTCAAAATGTGAAACCCAGTCAGTAATTCGTCCTCTCTCTCAACATGGTCAATATATGTGTCGTGTTCTGAGAAAACTGGGCATAATGCATGTGCGTGAAAGTGTCGTCCCGGGTTAGCCTGTGCAGTAGCACAGGCTAACCAGGGAAGACACTTTCTGCCTTAACTCTATTTTTGCTAAGAAGAGACTTGCTTTAAACGACAAATATCATAAAAGCGGAAAGTGTCGTCCCTGATTAGCCTGTGCGGACTGCACAGGCTAATCTGGGATGACAGTTTACGCAAATGCATTTTGTCCAGTTTTCTCAGAACACGACACATATGTAAGCCTAAGTATAACCAACCATTATAAAAGAGATCACTGCGGTTAGTGCGTTATCCCACTTTCTCCAAATCAATAACATGAGTCACGCTCTGTGAAAAGGGCGTTAAATGCAAGGGTCGTCCCAGATTAGCCTGTGCAGCCTGTACATGCTAATCAGGGATGACAATCTCCGCTTGTATACATGTTATACTTTTCGTTTAAAAAAGGTCTCTTAAAGCAAAAATCCAGTTTAGGCGGAAAGTGTCCTCCCTGATTAGCCGGTGTGAACTGCACCGGCGAATCTGGGACTACACTTTAAGCACAAGCATCAAACCCCCTTTTCACATAGCGAGGCTTACATTTATTCCATCCATATCTTGCTATGTAGTTTCATGCAGAGAAGGAATAGATCTCATTGGCATCCAGTAATGGAAAGTTGTCATCAACATGCTGTCTATTATTATTGCAACACGATGTTACTGGTCATTATGTGCCAAACGAATTTCGGAAAGATGACTTTGCATTTTTTGCATTTGCTGAGTAGGCCCTCAATGAAACAGTTATTTTATAATTGACATGGATGCTGACTTTGCATACTTTGGACAGTCTACAGTGTTTAAGGAGGGGGAGCTTTCAGCTAACCCTAGATCAATAGCAAACACATATTAAGTTGCAATAATTTAATTGATATCCAAGGAAACTAGGAAAGCCAATTGTTCTCTGAGGAACAGAATGCTGCATGAAAACTGGCAAGTGCATCTTCTAAGTATGAGCATACTCTGTGAAAAGGGGGTTTAAAGCATATGTGTAAAGCGTCGTCCCAGATAAACCCGCACAGGCTGATCAGGGACGAATCTTTCCGATTTTATGATATTTTTCATTTAAAGGAAGACTGTTCTTGAAGAAAATCCAGTTTAGGTGGACAGTGTCATGCCTGATTAGCCTGTGCGGACTGTACAGGCTAATCTGGGAAGACACTTTACGCACATGCATTTAACCTCCTTTTCACAGAGCGAGGAAAATATGGCACATACCACAGGCAGTGAACGTGTTGACTGATCTAATGACAGTAATATGAAGATGTATGGATGCCAAATGTATAGGGAATGGTTCTTCACAATAACATATGAGAGATTAGGTGACAATAGGTTCAAGAAAAGGTTATTAAGAATTGCTGATACAGCAAAATGGGAACTTTATACAGAAATGTTATTTTCCCAAAAATCTTGCTATTTGACACAAACAAATTGCTATTTAAAAAATAATATTTCGAAGCACATTTATTTTTCCAATTGGTCAATAAATAAAAGGCTTTTTAGCTAAGCCTCAACATGTGTTAAAACAAAGCCACCTCCCACATTTGTAGAAGCTCCTGGTTATCCAAATCTATGAAACCCTTGTATATGAGCTGTGCTCAGGGGAAAATGGGGCTTATTGCATATGTTCACAGGCTAGTCAGGGACGAAACATTCCGCCGCAAATGGATTTTTGCTAAAAAGAGACGTTCTTTAAGCAAAAAATACCGTAAAAGCGTATTGTTGTCCCTGATTAGACTGTGTAGACTGCACAGGCTTATCTGGGACGTCACTTTAAACACATGCATCAAGCCCCATTTTCCCTGAGCTAGACTCAAAACTAACTGTTTCATGCTATTTCTCCGCATGTTTGACTGCCCTCAAAACCATTCAAACTTACGAGGAAAGTCCTTCTGAACACTCTGAGATTCGTCCAATGTGAGACATCTCACCCGTCTCTTGCCATTCCTTGCCGTATGCAGCATTGTCAGTCGGTCAAAGCTTTGTTCCCCCTGTGAAGTGAAAAATACAAGAAATTGAGGCCAGCAATCGAACTAAACATGTTGTGTTATCCACAATTTTCTAAACAAAATTGTATTTTTATTTTGCACAACTTTGCCACCTGGCAATTATTTCTTAATCTATGCTGATTGATTGTAATATTCTACTGTGTTATCTGAATTGCATGGCTCCTTGTTTACAAACACATCTATACAGTAACATACATAAATATATTAGCCTCCCTCTGGAAAAACGGGGCTTAATGCATGTGCATGAAGTGTCCAGCCAGATAAGCCTGTGCAGTCCGCATCACAGAATGCACAGGCTAATCTGGGACAAAACTTTACGCGCATGCATTAAGCCCTGTTTTCCCAGAGTGTGGCTCAAAAACAAATTGTATGTAGATTGACTACCAGGTTTTTACCTGGAGAAAGTTATATAACCATGGGGTATTGATATTCAAACATCGGTCCTTGGAGAAAGTTCAGTTAAACTCTCCATGTATAAGCAGTGCCGGATTAACACCTTGGAGGCCTATAGTCAGTCAGTGAAACTTTTGGTGCCCACGCCCAATGCCCCAAGTTGGCCAAATACTAGAACGCCAGTGCCTTGTCCATTTCATTCATTTAAATTAATTAGCCTACCAGTGCCAAGGCTGGCAAAACGAAATCACTAGCAAACAATAAGGTTTTGCAAATAATAAGTGATTGTCACTTGGTAAGACAATGTCAATCCTTCAATCTGAACATAACATTGATATAAAATAATTGGCTTTGCCAAGTCATTATATCAGGCTAAGTGAGCAAGTAAACAAAATCTTTCGTCACAGTCTAATGGGGCCCCTAAAAGTCGCCCAGCCCATAGGCAGTTGTCTACACTGCCTAATGGGCAATACGGGACTGAGTATTAGCAATAGATCATGTTATTTGATTAGTGCTTCAGATCAAAGAAATTTACATAATGATACACAACCTTATGTTCCCATAGGTGATACCTGCCAATATTAGCACCAATACATAATACACCTGTAAGTGGTGTATATTAATGTTCTGGTAACAATGTAAACAATTCATGAACCCTTCATGCAACTAACTAGCTAATGTAATGATAAAAAATGTTTTCGATGGTAATTTTACAAATATGTTTTTGTTGACACTACTGAAATAAAGAAACTTTGGCTTCAAAACTGTTTCATACAACTCATTAATCAAAACAAAGCAATGCCACAAAACCAAATCCCATGCTACCTCTGCAAGTAATTGAGCAGAAACAAGTTTTTTCTATTTTTAAGATACGGTGACCTTGACCCAACTGTTCCCAAATGCAATCTCAAGCTACATTGGTCTGCATGTAAGCTAACAACATGCACAATTTCAGAACAAAACTCCCATATAAACTCAAGCCATAAAGAGGAAAATGTTATTATTTTTTAGAAACAGTGAACTTGATCTTCACCCAACTGGTCACTAATGAAAACCCAAGCCAGGAATAAATGAAGGTTGAAACTCCAATCCAGGTCTGCATAAGCTACCTACTAACAAAAGTTTCGTGCAATACCATTATGCAAACAGAAGATATTGGGCAAATGCCTTTTTTCTATTTTAAGTAACAATGACCTTGATCTTCACCCAAATTAGCCCCAAAACAGTTCCAAGTTAGGTCTCGGTGAAAGCTTGCTATATCTTATTTAGTTTCATCGAGATTTGTCAATGCAAACTAAATTTATTTGATGAGGAAAGACCTGTTTGCTGTTTTTCTATTTTTAGTAACACTGTGACCTTGACCTGACTGGCCCCAAAAGCTCTCCCAAGCCAGAAACTGTTTTAAATTTTTAGTAACAATGACCTCAACGCAACACAGCCCAAAATCAATCCCTAGCTAGGTCATGCACACTTGCTATATATAAAGTTTCATCAAGATTGGTGTAAGCAAACTTAACCCTTTTAGCGCTGGAACCGAATTTTAAAGGCCTTTGCAAACAGTTTGGATCCAGATGAGACGCCACAGAACGTGGCGTCTCATCAGGATCCAAACTGTTTGCTATTCTGATAGTATTCTTTGAATTTTTTTTTGAAGAAAATGCTAATTTTAGAAATTCAGCAGACGACANACCTTGACCCTTCACCACTCAAAATGTGCAGCTCCATGAGATACACATGCATGTCAAATATAAAATTGCTAGCTTCAATATTGCAGAAGTTACATTACATGAGCAATTTTGACCCATATATTTGACCTAGAAGGATGACCTTGACCTTGACCTTTCACCACTCAAAATGTGCAGCTCCATGAGATACACATGCATGCCAAATATCAAGTTGCTATCTTCAATATTGCAAAAGTATTCATAAAATAAGCAATTTGGGCCACATATATTTGACCTCTGACCTTGAAGGATGACCTTGACCTTGACCTTTCACCACTCAAAATGTGCAGCTCCATGAGATACACATGCATGCCAAATATCAAGTTGCTATCTTCAATATTGCAAAAGTTATGGCCAATGTTAAAGTTGGCGCAAACCAACAGACCAACAGACAGACCAACAGACAGACAGGGCAAAAACAATATGTCCCCCAGTATATACTGGTGGACATAAAAAGTTTTCGATGGTAATTTTACAAATATGTTTTTGTTGACACTACTGAAATAAAGGAACTTTGGCTTCAAAACTGTTTCATACAACTCATTCATCAAAATAAAGCAATGCCACAAAACCAAATCCCATGCTATCTCTGCAAGTAATTGAGCAGAAACAAGTTTTTCTATTTTTAAGATACGGTGACCTTGACCCAACTGTTCCCAAATGCAATCTCAAGCTACATTGGTCTGCACGTAAGCTAACAACATGCACAATTTCAGAACAAAACTCCCATATAAACTCAAGCCATAAAGAGGAAAATGTTATTATTTTTTAGAAACAGTGAACTTGATCTTCACCCAACTGGTCACTAATGAAAACCCAAGCCAGGAATAAATGAAGGTTGAAACTCCAATCCAGGTCTGCATATAAGCTACCTACTTACAAAAGTTTCGTGCAATACCATTATGCAAACAGAAGATATTGGGCAAATGCCTTTTTTCTATTTTAAGTAACAGTGACCTTGATCTTCACCCAAAATAGCCCTAAAACAGTTCCAAGTTAGGTCTCGGTGAAAGCTTGCTATATCTTATTTAGTTTCATCGAGATTTGTCAGTGCAAACTAAATTTATTTGATGAGGAATCACCTGTTTGCTGTTTTTCTATTTTTAGTAACACTGTCACCTTGACCTGACTGGCCCCAAAAGCTCTCCCAAGCCAGAAATGTTTTAAATTTTTAGTAACAATGACCTCAACGCAACACAGCCCAAAATCAATCCCTAGCTAGGTCAACATGCAAGCTTGCTATATTCAAAGTTTCATCAAGATTGGTGTATGTCAACTTAACCCTTTTAGTGCTGGAACCGAATTTTAAAGGCCTTTGCAAACAGTTTGGATCCAGATGAGACGCCAAAGAACGTGGCGTCTCATCAGGATCCAAACTGTTTGCTATTCTGACAGTATTCTTTGATTTTTTTTTTGAAGAAAATGCTAATTTTAGAAATTCAGCAGACAACATTTTAGCAGATGACAAATTTCCCAGCCTGCAAAGGGTTTAATAATTGACCAGAAACAATCTGTTTGACACTGCCTGCCAAACCTCAATAAAAAAACCAGGGTTTTCTACTTAGTAAAAAACCATTAACAATGATTTATTTCTGCTTTTACATACAATTCTACACATGTTGATTTATTCTCAAAAAGCCAGATAAGTTTCCATGGCAACAAATTATATTAAACACTGTTAGGTATTAGTGATAATATGATCTACAGATTTTTTTCTTGATATGACTCCCATTATAGATCCATTCATACATCAAAACAGTGTGTAAATTAATATAAGTTTTGCAAACCACGCAACCCACAGAAATAGACAGGAAGCAATATTTCACAAGTAAATGACAAAGCAAAAAAGAGGGCCATCAGGCCCTAAGGCGCTCACCTGAAAGCCAAAGGAACTAGACTATTCTGAAAAAAATGCAAACTGATTCATGAAGATAATTTTGGACCAAAAAAGTGACTTTTAACATGTTTTTTTTTTTATATTTGACCTTGTGACCTAGTTTTTGAGCTCATATGACCCAGTTTCAATCTCTGCCAAAATTTCATTGGGACAAATGTTCTGACCAAGTTTCATGAAGATTGGCCAATAAATGTGGCTAATATAGTGTCAACAAGTTTTCACTAAAGCCATATAAGGACAACTGCCCCCCCCCCTGGCGGCCATGTTTTTCAACGAACCATAACCATTTTCAAACTCACCCGAGCTATTGTTAGAACAAATGTTCTGATCAAGTTTCATAAAGATTGGATAATAAATGTGACTTCTAGAGTGTTAACAAGGTTTTACTACATAGCCATATAAGGAAAAATGCCACGCCCCCTTGCGGCCATGTTTTTTAACGGATCTCAACCATTTTCGAACTCAGCCCAGATATTATTAGTTCAAATATTCTGACCAAGTTTCATGAGCATTGGACCACAAATGTGACTTCTAGAGTGTTAACAAGGTTTTACCATACAGTAAAGCCATATAAGGAAAACTGCCCCGCCCCATGGCGGCCATGTTTTTCATTCAACTGGAACCATTTTCGAACTCGTCCAAGATATTATTGGGACACATGTTTTGACCAAGTTTCATGAAGATTGGACTAAAAATGGGACTTCTACAGTGTTAACAAGGTTTTACTATAGCCATATAAGGAAAACTGCCACGCCCCCTGGCGGCCATGTTTTTCAACCAACCGGAACCATTTTCGAACTCGTCCAAGATATTATTGGGACACATGTTCTGACTAAGTTTCATGAAGATTGGACAATAAATGTGACTTCTAGAGTGTTAACAAGGTTTTACTATAGCCATATAAGGAAAACTGCCCCGCCCCCTGGCAGCCATGTTTTTCAACCAACCGGAACCATTTTCGAACTCGTCCAAGATATTATTGGGACACATGTTCTGACCAAGTTTCATGAAGATTGGACTAAAAATGTGACTTCTAGAGTGTTAACAAGGTTTTACTATAGCCATATAAGGAAAACTGCCACGCCCCCTGGCAGCCATGTTTTTCAACCAACCGGAACCATTTTCGAACTCGTCCAAGATATTATTGGGACACATGTTCTGACCAAGTTTCATGAAGATTGGACTAAAAATGTGACTTCTAGAGTGTTAACAAGGTTTTACTATAGCCATATAAGGAAAACTGCCACGCCCCCTGGCAGCCATGTTTTTCAACCAACCGGAACCATTTTCGAACTCGTCCAAGATATTATTGAGACACATGTTCTGACCAAGTTTCATGAAGATTGGACAATAAATGTGACCTCTAGAGTGTTAACAAGGTAAATGTTGACGCCGCACGACGCACGACGGACGACGGACAAAAGGCGATCACAATAGCTCACCATGAGCACGTTGTGCTCAGGTGAGCTAAAAATAAAAAAAAAGCGGAATGTGTCGGCCCTGATTAGCCTGTGCAGACTGCACGGGCTTATCTGGGATGACACTTTACGCAAAGGCCTTAGCCCCTTACCTCTTTTGCGGCCTTGTCCCCTAGAGCCCCATACTCCACTGACAGGTGCTTGAATCCCTTCTTGAGATGGCGCCATGTCTCATTGGAACCACACGACCATGGAGAGACGGGGGTAGAGTCGTTACTCATGGAACTGCATCAAATATCAACAAGTATCAAACACGGCCAATTTTCACAAAGCTCCATGGGAAGACTAAATAAAATTTCTTAAAATCATAAAACAGATTAACTTTCTTACAAGTTCATGTAGATGCATTTGAAAATGTTTCAAAGTTTAAAATAATGCTTTAATATTTTTCTCCCTTTGAATGTGAAGAAAACGATATCTGCCAGCAAGATTGAACTGAAAATGTCACTTAAAGACAAATAAAGTTGTGATTAAGGCTTTATGAATATGGGCCCAATGATCTAGGCTGTGTTGGGATCTTAGTTAGGATTCCTCTTTTCAACAATGCAGGCATTTGATATGAACATGGAAAAGTTAAATGATTCCTAGCCTTCTGATTGGCTTAACAATCTCTCAATCAAGTCTAATCTGCAAGTTACTCAATTCTAAATTCAAAATTTATTATTCTCTAAAAACTAGAACAGCCATTGAAGATAACTAATACCCCCACATGTACAATTATGTAATTATCCAAAATTTGCCAAAGAATATAACTCTGCAAACAATATGGCAACGTACACCAACATTACGTCTTGCACTTCTTCATAGTATAAACAACTTTCTTTAAAGTTTAATGTTCATAGAGAAAAAAAAGAGAGGCTTGTTCGCTACACAAATTACACATGTGTAGCTTGATAGACCAACCGACCTACTAAGCAACTGACCAACAGACAGGGTGATTCCAGTATTTAACCCTTTGAGCGCTGGAACCGGATTTTGAAGGCCTTTGCAAACAGTTTGGATCCAGATGAGACGCCACAGAACGTGGCGTCTCATCAGGATCCAAACTGTTTGCTATTCTGATAGTATTCTTTGAGAAAAAAAAACGAAGAAAATACTAATTTAGACATTCAGCAGACGACATTTTAGCAGACGACAAATTTCCCAGCATGCAAAGGGTTAGATGTGGTGCATGCTCTCCTTTCAACTCTGATTACATAACATTATTGTGTATTTATTTCATATTGTATATATTATTGTTTGCAATCATGAAATAAAATGTGTTGAAAGGTCAAAATATTAAAAATAATAAAAAATAAATTTCACTTTACAAGAAGTGCTATGTTATTAATAACACAAGTAACTAAATGTGTATGAAGTTGACAGAAAGGCAGTTGAAGTATAAATGACTAATAAACTGTTTTATTGCAAATTAACATTTATTAAGTCATTTTAATTTTAAAGGGAATCACAACTAATGGTACAAAAGAATGACGTGCGACTCCAGAGAGATTAAACAATCTCTGAACATTTCAACAATGCTGACAACAGAAAGCTGGACATGAAAATATGTGTCGCGTTCGGAGAAAACTGAACAAAATGCATGTGCTAATTAGGGATGACACTTTCTGCCTAAACTGGATTTTCGCTAAGAAGAGACATCATTTAAACGAAAAATTCCATAAAAGCGGAAATTTTCGTCCCTGATTAGCCTGTGCGGACTGCACAGGCTAATCTGGGATGACAATTTACACACAAGCATTATGCCCAGTTTTCTGAGAACACGACACATATCAGTACTCACACAAATACAAGACAGTTCCCGCTATTACAGACTGATTAAGGAGTTGGAATGTATAAAGAAGTTCGGAACACAGTCTCCAAATGGCCTCAATACAAAGAATCAACTAAATGTCCTTCTGCAAGAAATTATTGAGTTAAAACTATTTGTGAAAAACATTTCATATTAATCATCAACATTAATGAATAAAAAAATAAAAGTACTTAATGTAATCTTATCTTTAATGTGTATATGATTCACATGTACATTGAATATCAAGTATATAGCATTATTTACTTATAATCTTATATGTAGATATGGGTAGATATCATTTAATTCAACAGTCACAAGTTAAAACATTTGACAACAAGATTATTGTTAGAAAATCGGATAACAAGATTATCGTTAGAAAATCGGATAAGAGAAACATGGTTTCATTAATATGTTAGTGCATCTGTGTTTAATCAGATTCATGTGCATATATTGCTTTAAAATGTTTGTCATTCTGAACTGAAAGAGCATGGGACTGAAATGGAAATTACATTGCAAGGTAAACATATTAATATTAATTAAAGTAAATTAAATACATCAATTACACTTAAAGCCGGCCGAGTTGATGTTGGTATATTTTCCCAATTTTGTTATGTGTCGCAAAAAAGTGATTATGAGTTAAAATGTGATGGTATTTACATTTGTATGTCAGATGTGCAAAAAATTTGGTCAAACTCGGTTAAGAAATGCCCGAATTCAGTACAAAGCTAGGGCTTTTCAATTTCTGTCCATGGAAAGAAATGATCTAAATTTAAACACGCGCAGGTCACATGTAAAACCACGTGACCATTGCATCATTGTTTACATTGCCATTTGCCATGGAGAAACCGTGTTATTTAGCATTGTGTACACAACAGTCTTACTGACAATAACGAAGTGAGGTCACCATCTAAGTATAGAATGTGTTATTTAGTAGTTCTTCTTTGTTTTGAAAAGCGCAGAAGTGGAAATCACGTGACCCAAAGCGTGCATACGTCACAGGTTAATAATAGTCTTGAGGATTCCGTTATGTACATGATAAGGTTTCGTATTTTTTATGCTTTTGGCATTATTTGGCACAATTTTTGCGAAAATCAGTATGGAAGAGTTAAGCTTTAGAATGTATCTGACGAATACTGATCAATTCTGGTCAGTTGAGAAAACCAAATTGTTGTGAGAAATATCAACTCGGCCGGCTTTAAGTGTGTTTGTTTATATGTGTTGATTTTTTTTCCAAAACTGCCACTGATGTGCTTAAATGTTCCTCCCAAAACAAGGTTTTCAGAAGACGGAACATTTTGCCCTTTTTTGCCTAAACTGCGTGTTAAAATGCCCTTTTTGAATGAACTGCACCATGCCCCTTTGCCCTCCTGGGAAAAACACGATTTTGGCGCCATTGTATATAACGTCGTTTGTGACGTCATCATGTACAATGTCATGTCTCGTTCAAAAACCTTTACTTTACAGTGTTCGACACTAACGGGAGTCCGGTAGTCCGAGACTCCTGGAAATGAGACTCGGACTCCTTGTTTTTGAGTCAAGGAAGTCCGTTGGACTCCTTCAAAATCATATTTGAATTATAAAAAAAAAATCCCTTCGTTAACTTATTCGTTTCGCAAAATCAGAATGTCTGCACAAAGGACATCTAACTCAGAATAGTCATTGTTGAACACTGTCTATACAAACTTGTATTTGAATTTATTTATGGTCACATAAAAATTGTTATAATTTAATATTCACCCTCTACATACTGCAGAAAAATGTTTTTAATACCAAGTCATGATCGCACACTTCAACCACTGCTTGAGATATATATAAGTAAGAGTTCTTTTTAACAAGGAAGATTATAGACAGCTGGTCTATTGATAGTTTGAAGTGTTCAATCAAATCTTCATTTTTTTGTTAAATTACAATAATTTACTTATATATTACTGGCATTTGTGGAATATTTGTTCAATCTGAGATAACAAATGACAACAAATATTGAACAGCAGTCACTTTGAACTTCAATCTGAAACCAAACATGAAAGAGGATTTATCAATTTATGGATAACATGACATTGTGTCATAAATTTGAGACTACCTGGAGTATGGTCGGACTCCTAAATTTCAAAAGAATGGAGTCCAAAGAACTCCTTACTTAGAATAGTTAGTGTCGAACACTGCTTTATTATTTGAAATGTGAAATGTGTTGTCAAGAGGTTTAAATGTAGTTAACAGATTTTTTCCATAGTTTTAATTAAAGAGCAATGTCATAACGTTAATTAAAGGAGTATAATCAGAGAAAAATAGTGTAGTAAAACTCAGTCACATGTATTTCACCATCATGATTTTAACATGACTATGGGAATCAAACATCTGTTCCTATTTCAGTAAGCCCTACCTGTTTTATGGATTTAGCTTAAGCAGAATGCCAGGCAGCCCCCTACCCATGCAAAACAAAGATGTTGAAACCTGGTTTTGCATCATTAACCCATTTATGCCGAGTGGACTCTCCCATCCTTCTAAATNCGCACAACGCACAAAAGGCGATCACAATAGCTCACCATGAGCACGTTGTGCTCAGGTGAGCTAAAAACACTCTTACTGTGATATTAATAGACTAATTTAGTTCCCTGAAAATAATCTGCTGGAACAATATGTGTTGCCTTCTGAGAAAACTGGGCATAATGCTTGTGCGTTAATTGTCATCCCTGATTAGCCTGTGCAGTCCCCACATGCTAATCAGGGACGACAATTTTCGCTTATATGGAATTTTTCGTTTAAATGATGTCTCTTCTTAGCGAAAATCCAGTTTAGGCGGAAAATGTTGTCCCTGATTAGCCTGTGCGGACTGCAAAGGCTTATCTTGGACGACACTTTACGCACATGCATTATGCCCAGTTTCCTCAGAACGAGACACAATTTAGTTTCCTGAAAATAAACTGCTGGAACAATATTGGAATTACAAGAATGTCATACTGATTTATGTGAGGCATCAAGGAGGCGCCATTGAACAGTTTATATGGTGACAAAGCAAAACAATATTACACATGATAATTCCTCTTGGACAATATAATATTGTTTCTCTATGCCTTTCTCATTTTTTTATGTTTAAATATCTTTTTTTTGTCTATATACACTGGAAAATGTCTTTTTTTCGTTAAACATCTGTATGTTTTTTCAACACAAAATTACATGTCATTGTAATGGAAGAGATACTTTACTATCATATATGTCAAATGATGTCATTGACTTCTGTTATTATAAAGATATTTTTAGCCCTTTGAGCGCTGGAACCGGATTTTGAAGGCCTTTGCAAACAGTTTGGATCCAGATGAGACGCCACAGAACGTGGCGTCTCATCAGGATCCAAACTGTTTGCTATTCTGATAGTATTCTTTGAAAAAAAATCAAAGAAAATGCTAATTTTAGAAATTTAGCAGACAACATTTTAGCAGACGACAAATTTCCCAGCATGCAAAGGGTTAA
>VMBQ01000472.1:148801-160069 GCA_007657795.1 Dreissena rostriformis | reverse complement strand
TTCATATACGCATGTTGTCTGAATGTTGTACCAGTATGTTGTTGCTACGTTTTCTTTGTGTAAATAAAAAACAACTTGTGTACTAAGGTTTTTGTTTGTATTTATTTAAAAGTACGAATGAGGAATCTAATTGATATATTAGCAAAGTTCTATCAAAGTTTTGACATCGTCGTTGTTCTGGAATCCGTACAAAAAAAATGCGAAAACAAAAGAACAAATATTATCTAAGGGAAGTAACCCAAAATGATATTGATATAAAACAGAATTACGGTAATATGTTTACCGGCAACATGTGAAATAAATAAATGTTATGAAAATAAAATGTATTAAGCGAATATAAAGAGAAACATAATCATGTATCGATCTCAAAAAATGATAACTCCATCTCCTTTTACAAAGATGCATATACAAAACGATTAAAAGTGGTATGTGCGGAAATGAGGAACAGTACTTTACTCCGGACGGGCGTAAGTTCGGACATTTTCATCTTATGTCTAAAATCGAATATTCGAATATATTCGAATAAGGGCAAACGAATATTCGAATATCATTTTAGTATTCAAATCCCATCCCTAATATTTTGTAATTAAAATCATATTGTTGAAAGTAAATTTAGTGTTTGAGTTAATTCCCTTAAAGGAGTATTATTCACAAGGATCAGTTACTTCCTTTGTGAAAGTAGACATCCCTTATTTTTATTGTTAGCAAATATTTTTCATCTGCCTTTTGGCAAGTGTACATGTTTTTCTATTAAACACAAACACAATAAAGTGTTTGTTAACTTTTAAAACAACCCCTATGTGCTTGCACAGGCTAATCCGGGACGAAACTATCGGCTCTTATGATATAAACAAACAGTTAAGGCGGTAAGTGTCGTTCCAAATTAGCCTGTTCACAAAAATACAGGCTTATCTGGGACGACACTTTCTGCACAGGCAGGGCTTACTCAGACATTCGCAAAATTAGCCAATGGCAACAAATAAGGAAATTAGGCTCAAGACATTTTCATTTGACTACAAGATTTTCTTCCTTATCACCCATACAATATTTAAAACAATTCAGACATAAAAAGGTAAATTTGGCTTCAGAAATGTTTGAGCCAGGGGGAGCACTGACATGCATTAAACCCCATTTTCCCAGAATGAGCCTCATATAAATATTATTCATTAACCCAGTGAACTGTGTGCAATGTTCAATGAGAACAGAAAGGCTGCCAGAACTCCAAGACGAACATTTAAGCCTTGTTCTGAGAAAACTGGGCTTAATGCATGTGTGTAAAGTGTGGTCCCAGATAAGCCTGTGCAGTCCACAGGCTAATCAGGGACAACACTTTCTGCCTAGACTGGACTTTTGATAAAAAGAAACTTCCCTTAAACACAAAAATACCATAAAAGCGGAAAGTGTCATCCCTGATTAGCCTGTGCAGACTGCACAGGCTAATCTGGGATGACACTAAATTTCAACAAATGCCTTTAACCCCATATTCCCAGAGCAAGCCTCACATAAAGATTATTCATTAACCCAGTGAGCTGTTGGTAATGTTCAATGGAAACACAAAGGCTGCCAGGATCCCAGTGGAACATCTAAACCACATCACGTACACAGAATTGGATAAACGTAAAGCATTATAGTTTTTTTCCCAACAGCCTCTTACTCTGTTCAACACAACAAGTGGAGGGATGACACGCAGGCTGGGAGGGTGGGTGCTGCGGGCTGTGAGACGGGCTGTGAGACGTTCAGTGGGAAAGAACATTGGAACACTTGTTATTCTTATAGGATGCATTGGAATGGTTGTACATTTGAATCAGTCCATAGAAAACAGCCACTATGAAGGTATGTCTGCATAGTAACTATTTTTTTAGAAAGAACATTGGAACACTTGTTATTCTTATATAGGATGCGTTGGAATGTTTCTACATTTGAATCAGTCCATAGAAAACAGGCACTATGAAGGTATGTCTGCATATTATTTGTTCACACTATATTTATATAATGCATGTCTTTCCGAAGGATTTCGTTTAGGCACAGGGGTAAAAACAGTTGGAGAAGGTTTGAATTTTTAATGTGTCCTATACTCATTTCAACATTAGTTGCTGGGCTTACTCTGCCATTCGCNGACTTTTGATAAAAAGAAACTTCCCTTAAACACAAAAATACCATAAAAGCGGAAAGTGTCATCCCTGATTAGCCTGTGCAGACTGCACAGGCTAATCTGGGATGACACTAAATTTCAACAAATGCCTTTAACCCCATATTCCCAGAGCAAGCCTCACATAAAGATTATTCATTAACCCAGTGAGCTGTTGGTAATGTTCAATGGAAACACAAAGGCTGCCAGGATCCCAGTGGAACATCTAAACCACATCACGTACACAGAATTGGATAAACGTAAAGCATTATAGTTTTTTTCCCAACAGCCTCTTACTCTGTTCAACACAACAAGTGGAGGGATGACACGCAGGCTGGGAGGGTGGGTGCTGCGGGCTGTGAGACGTTCAGTGGGAAAGAAAATTGGAACACTTGTTATTCTTATAGGATGCATTGGAATGGTTCTACATTTGAATCAGTCCATAGAAAACAGCCACTATGAAGGTATGTCTGCATAGTAACTATTTTTTTTTAGAAAGAACATTGGAACACTTGTTATTCTCATAGGATGCGTTGGAATGGTTCTACATTTGAATCAGTCCATAGAAAACAGCCACTACATGTATGAAGGTATGTCTGCATATTATTTGTTCATACTATATTTATATAATGCATGTCTTTCCGAAGGATTTCGTTTAGGCACAGGGGTAAAAACAGTTGGGGAAGGTTTTGATTTTTTAATGTGTCCTATACTCATTTCAACATTAGTTGCAGGGCTTAATCTGCCATTCGCTTAATTAACCATTAGATACAAATAAGCAAATTTGGCTAAATTAAAAAAAAATACAACCCCATGAAACAGCTAAAAGAAAGAGAATTTCTATGTTTTACAGTAAATTTGGCTAAGGAAAATGTTGAGTCCGGGGGAGCCGTGAGTAAGCACTAACAGATTTGGAAATTAAGGGACAGGGTTACCCCTGTATGTTAAGACCTATTGAAAAGCCTGTTACAGTGTTGTTTATATGTCCACATAACCAAGTTGTTGATAGACAATTGTGAATTTTGTGGAACAAAGTTGGGAAGACTTTCGACAGCTTACAATGACAAATAATTTGAACATTTTTAAGAGTATGATGAAATTGTGGCCTAAATTCAAATAACTTTTGTGTTGTATTAACCTCATTTGGTTTTACAAGGTCAAACTGGTTTGCTATCTTGGCTATTGCTATCGGGTTTGTAAAAATTGTCTCCCACAAATTATTTTATTATTGTGAATTTGTCGGTAAATTCGCAGCACAGGAAATAAAAATATACATTTTATGAAGTCATTATTTCATTGGTGGGTTCTTAACAGAGAGATAAACAAGAGGACCATGTGTTCACAGACGCAAATTGTTGAAGAGTTGACCGGGTGACCTAGTTTTTCACCCCAATTGACTCTAACATGGCTTTTTAATTGTAAAGATAAACATTCTGACCAAGTTTTGTCTGGGTCATAAATGGGATCTCTAAAGTGGTAACGAGTGTGTTTTTTTTATTATAGATTTACCATTGTGACCTTTTTTTTGACGCACGTGACCAAGATTCAAACTTGACCTTGATATTTTCAAGATATACATACTCTGTGACCAAGTTTAAGTAATAAATGTGGCCTGATTCATTAATATGGCCTCTGGAGTAGTTACAAGGATTTTCTTAGATTTGACTTGGTGACCTAGTTTTTTTACGCACATGACCCAGATTAAAACTCAGCCGGGTGGTAAATCCTAGATATTGTTAAGATTAACAATCACGGCAGTTCATCAAGATTGCATTGTAAGAGTTGCCTCTAGACTGGTGAAAAGATTTTTCTAAGATTTTACCTTATGACCTTGTTTTTGAAAATGCATAAACCAGATTCACACTCTTTTTAGATATTGTCAAGGTAAACATTCTGACTATGTCTCATCAAGATTAAATCATAAATGTGGCCTCTAGAGTGTTAACAAGGTTTTTCTATGATTTTACATGGTGACCTAGTTCTTGGAAGCATGTGACCCATATTCACTAAGTCCAGAAAATGTCCCGATAAACATTCTGACATAGTTTCTTCAAGGTTAAGTCAAAAATGTTTCTTCTTCTCGAAACACACATGACCCAGTTTTAGACTCAGTCCAAATATTGTCAAGATAAATATTCTTACCAAGTTTGTATCAAAATTGAGTCATAAAATTTAATGTGGCCCTAAATGGTAACAAGGTTTTTCTAAGATTTGACCCGGTGAACTAGTTTTTGGAGGCATGTGACCAAGATTCGAAATCAGCCTCTATATTGTCTTGATAAGAATTCTAACCAAGTTTCATGGATGAAAAATGCGGCCTTCAACGTGGTACAAGCTCAACCTTGACCACAAACGCTGCACAACTCTGGACCTAGGGTTAAAACAATAGCTCACCTTGAGCAGTTAGTTCTGAGGTGAGCTAAAAAGCCATGACCTTAATGAGTAATTCCAGCTGCATTAACTACTCCCATAACTGTGTATATTCACTATTGGCATATATTCAAATCCACATGTCAGTGAAATGTCAATTACCGGTATTGAACTTTCGTAACATGAGAAACATCTTAGATTAGATGCAGACATCAAGCGTTGGCAGACATCAAGCGTTGGCGTTGTTGTAGTCAGATAATGAACGTATGGGAATTATTGGCAAACTATTATTTGTTATTGTCATTCTCTAAGTGCTTAGTTCTCAATAACGGTGAATTTAAATTTGTTGATACATGTAGATACATTACTTGATAATCGATATATATAAACAGTGGCATGATGGACATTTGCAACAAACTATTAGAAGCTGGGAATTGCAGCTGTTATGCAGTCACCATAGGTTACATGTATTACATGTACTATATAGACTGAGTTTAGAACAACTTAAGTTTAAGTTTCACAGTTTTAAGTTTTTGTTTTTTTGGAGAACAATTTTGAGTTTTGAGGACACTGGATAAACATTTACAAGAAATTTTTATGTAAGTGGTAATTTAAAAAAAACATGCTGTTTTGTCCCATTCATAAGATACAACATAACAATTGAACATTCACAGCCACTTGAGTCGGCCAGTTTCATTCTATTTTTTGAAAAATGATTGATATGAACAAATCCTCCATACATACTTTGTTGTTGTTTTTAAATAATATATGCAAAGGAAAGTTCTAGAGCTGAATAGCAGGGTGCTCCTTTTGGCTCCCCCACCCCCTGCTGCCAGGCCAGGATGGTGAACATGAATATGAATAGATTATGTTTTAAAACTTTAATTATGTGTGTTAACATGTACTGTTTAAGTAACTCGTAAGAAAATAATCCCAGACTGGTCTGGTCTGGCTTTCCACCCTTGCCTTTTTTATCAGCACCTGTACCTTTTGTAACAGATCTTTCACTATATATTCTCATATGTTACAATATAATAGAAAACTAAACAGACTATCTGACTTGCTAGACACACCAAAAAACAGATGATTTTTTTCCAATCATGACTTATGTGTTTTGTTATGAAGACAAGTATTTATTCCAGGGGAGAAGGATTATAAAAGAGATCACCATGCTGAAATGCAAACAGAACATTTGGGATCCAATCAACAAATGGAGAAGCATAAAAACCACATGGTAAATATAATAAATCTGATAGTGCTGCAACAATATACCGGTATATCGGTATATATCGCAATACGCAATCCGCATATTGTATTGCGATACGATTTTCATCATACCGGTACGAAAATTCTACAAAAAATCATCCACATTTCGCCCAGAAAAGCCATCCGAAATAATGATATCAAAGTAAACAAAACAAATCGGTGTTTAGAAAAAATAAATGTGTTACGTAAAACTAGCATTCTTAAAAGTCTAGTATACGGAGTAGCGTTGTTACATGGGAGTCCGCAAGATCTGCTTTTGCGTGTCATACTGTTATATTTAAGATGAAGCTTATGTAAATACGATAAAAAACACAATTAATTACATAATAAAAATGTAAATTAATGTTATTATAAACAGAAGTAATAATGATCCAAAACAAATTACGTAACAGTATTCTGATAAGTTACACGACCGGCTTTTAAACATCCACAATTCTCTTTCGGGTTATTAATCTTCTTGTCGGCTTTTGTAATAGTTCTCAAAATGGCAGACGAAACGAACGCCGAGTTTGACTTTATAGACAATTCCAAGGGAAAAAGTGTTGTTTTGGGCATATTTAAGTCTTAAAAGGAAGAGAGAAACGAATGAGATCGAGGAAGGGGTAGGATATTGTAAGCGGTGTAAGGATGGTGTCAAATGTTGTGGCGGAACATCCAATTTGGTCTCGCACTTGAGCGGCACCACACAATTTTGTAAACTGAGCAATAAATATGCTTTACCAGTTTGAATAAAACAGTAATGACTTGGTCATATTGTACTTGTAGCATATTTATAATCAATTAATGTTAATGTCCCAGAGATTTATTGTATACACTATATAGTATACAGCACACAATTGCGCAGCATTTTTAATGTTTAATGGGAATATCCAATGGACAAAATGACAATACTAATCTTTCATTTATAACAAAATTCTTTGTAAAGCCAAAATAAGAGTTAATTGTGTTTATAATGCATTTTGTAAACAAAGGCTAGAACTAGAACCTAAACATACAATACAAAGGTTATGTTCATGTAATTAAGTTGGTTTTGGTGATTAGCAGGCGAGTTATAATTCTGGTACAAGTAAGCAATATATTGCAATATATTGCAATACGGTTTTTGAACTGACAATATATTGCAATACGGTTTTTGGCGTATTGTTGCAGCACTTAAATCTGACATTACATGTATGTGGCAGAATATGAAGCCTTTTCCAACAAAACCATAGGGATTGACATTTACTAATAACATCTAGATAATAATCTAGATATTTATCTTGGATTAAACTCCATTACCTTGGCTGGAATTTCCATGAAAAACCTAATGTTGACATAAATTAAATACATGGAACTAATATATGTCAAAAATAAGTTTTTTTTATGGCAATTCCAGCAAAAGTAATGGAGTTGATTTTACTGATTTCTGGCTAGTTTATAAAGGTAAAAGAAGCCTGTTAACTTTTTCACTTGCCCTGCCTAACTACCAGATTCTTTTTGACTTGTCAAGACCTATTATTTGGTTGTCCTGAACAATCGGACTGCTGTTAATGTCGAGCGCTGCATTACCATCATTTCTTGAAGGAATTGTTTATAATGAAAAGCATTTTTTAATTATTTTCATTTTTTTTTTGAAAAGCTACTGATATATTTTTATTGTTTAACCTCAATAATGATGACATATTTGTTACAGACAACTTCAAAGACACACACTCCAATAGCAGCAGCTGAGAAGTTAGCCCGTAGCGTACAAGCACAATGTGAGAGGCAACGTTTCTTTCCAATGCACGGAAGATACATCAAATTCCCAATTACCAGCAATGCAAACTACAAGCTCATGTATTGCCCCATGTGTAAGTTAGCCTCAACTTACTGGACCAGGTTTTTCCAATTACTCACAAGACCTGATCGAGAAATGCTCACTCCGTTTGACGTACCGATCAAAGAGGCCCCGCCTACACGCGAGAAGATGACCGTCAGACTTTATACGCCCAGCTCACAATTTCAGGACTATTATAAGTTCATGTTTGTGCGTGACCCCTACGCTAGGGTATTATCTGCCTATGTGGATAAAATATTTGCACCAAATCCTACATTTTGGAATTCCGTTAGCAAGTTTGTTAACCATGCCCTTAACGCAGGTAAAGCAGTAATTACCCGCTGTGGGGCAGACATCACTTTTGAGGAATACATAAGGGCCATAAATTTTGCTCACAGGTATAGAAGTGGATTTGGACACGTTGATTGTCATGACGACTCGTTCACTGCAGCCTGTCGACCGTGCGAAGTGAATTACAATTTTATCGGGAAAATGGAAACATTTACACAGGATTCCTTAGAACTGTTTGCCAAACTTGGACTCAATGCCACAAGGGAGGCTATTCAAATGAAAGGGAGACAACTAGCGGATGAAGATGCCATCATGGACACAGTGAGCTCCCCTTTTAGATGGAAAAATGATATTGAAAATTGCATTTCCTGGAGAGAAGCACTTGTGAGAGTTTGGCGTAAACTTCAGATAAGGGGAATTATAGGCAAAGGCCAATTCCCGCTCAATGAACAGGAGGCTCAAAATATTTCACAAAAAGAATTCATAAAACTTGTGAAAGAAACTCAGGCATTAACTCCACACAATTTTCGCAAAACACAACGAAAAGAGGCCTTTAGAGAAATATACAGTCAGGTGAACATGGTGAATCTGCGTCAATTGAAACTAACATATCAAAGAGATTTTCAGCTTTTTGAATATGATGCTGAAAACCCCGATATTTTTTATGTGAAGCAATCAAATTTAACATATGTTGGTTATTTAACGCTGTAAATGTTATTTTATTTATGTTATTGAATAATAATCCTGAAATATAATACAATAATTTTCCATTATTCATTCCTTATTTATGTTAAAACAATGTGTTTATTTTAATACAAAAATATATTATTAATTTATTTCATTACTATTATTATGTTCCATAAGCCAGTATGCAGTCATTTGTATGTTTCAATTCAAAGCACTGATGTACATGTACATGTACAATACATAAGAGCCAGGCTCTGGGAAAACCTTGCTTAATGCATGTGCGTAAAGTGTCGTTCCAGATTAGCCTTTGCAGTCCTCAAAGACTTCCTTTAAAAGAAAAATACAATAAAAGCAATACAAGAAAATGTCAACCCGGATTAGCCTGTACGGACTGCACATGCATTAAGCCCTGTTTTCCCAGAATGAGACTTATTGTCAGCTCACAACTGTGAACTTTTTGTGTGAAAAATTAGACCCCTACATGTGATTATTTGCATATTTTAATACAAAGCACGCATGCACACACAAATAAAGACTGTTTTTGTTACAAAATTATATGCACCAGTACTTAATTATCCCAGTGTATAGCATGTCATTTTGATAAATATGTACTGAAATATCATATGTTAAATGCAAGTGACACATAATGATAAATTCTCCTTTAATCCAGTTTAAATGCTGACACAAAAAAACAAGAGGGCCATGATGGCCCTGTATCGCTCCACTGTTTTTTTATGCGAAAAAAGCGTGCAATGCGCATGGGTTGAAATGTACTCAAGCATGTGACTTTCCCTTTCTATCCCTTGTCCCACTGGGCGCTTAAAGTTGGAATGGTGAGCATTTTTATATATGGAAAACGTTACTACGGTGTTAACTAAACAGACTAAAAAGCCCAGGAATTGTCGCATAGGTCCTTTGCTTATAACGTAGGTACATTTATCTCTCCAAAAGATATTGTCGTTCTTTCTATTTCACATATTTTAAGATGCTGAAGATCAAATCTACGCATGTTGTACAAGATTAATGAAAGTTCCTTCATTCAATCATGAATCTTTTTCCGAAATTCCAAAAAGTGTTTGTAGATTTCAAAGTTTCTGTTACTTATATAGTTCATGACATATGCAAAATACCTAATGACGTAGATCACCTGAACATCACTACATTCTTGAGGCAAAAGTGAGTGTAGCCAATTTATAAATAGTCCTTTACAATAATATTTCTCGTCTGCAATCTCTTGGGGCAGTCCAAAATGTGTCGTTTGGTAAAGGGTTAACATTTATGGATAGTTAACATGTTGGTCTACCTTTCACGCTTGACATGTATGCATTTATCTCTAATAATTAAAAAGTTATTCCAAGTGTATTTTGATAAACTTTTAGTTTGAGAAAAAATAGTTTATTCATCCCATAATGAATAAATAGCAAAAACACATAAACATGCAAAGTTTTTTGACGAATCAAATTTTCTTGAACAACTTTTTAATGGGAGCCTTCAAGGGATAAATTTGGCCCCAGGGGCATAATTTGAACAACTTGGTAGAGAACTATAAATGTCACTACATACCAAATTTGGTAGCCCTAGGCCCAATGGTTATGGACAGGAAGATTTTTTAAGTTTGCACAAAAGAGGCTTTATATAAGCATATGTTCAGTTTTGTGACCCCCGGGGCAGGGTCAAATTTGAGCCCAGGGGAATAATTTGAAAAAATTTGGTAGAGGACTATTGGATGTCACTACATACCAAATTTTGTAGCCCTAGGCTCTATAATTATGAACAAGAAGATTTTTAAAGTTTGCACAAAATAGGCCTTATTTAAGCATATGTTCATTTTTGTGACCCCCGGGGCAGGGTCAAATTTGACCCCAGGGGCTTAATTTGAAACAAGAGATGTGTTTGTCAGAAACACAATGCCCCCTATTGTGCCGCTTTGATTTTTTTTTTATCTTTGACCTTGAAGGATGACCTTGACCTTTCACCACTCAAAATGTGCAGCTCCTTGAGATACACATGCATGCCAAATATCAAGTTGCTATGATCAATATTGCAAAAGTTATGACAAATCTTTAACCTAGGTTAAAGTTTTGGAACAGACAGAATGACAGACAGAGACAGACAAGCCAAAAACAATATACCCCCTTTTATTTAAAGGGGGGCATAAAAACTTGGTTGAGAATTTTAAGATTTTAATACATACCAAATTTGGTAGAAATAGGCCCAATGGTTATAGACAAGAAGATTTGTAAAGTTTGCCCAATATAAGCATATGTTCAATGTTGTGACCCCTGGGGAACAGTCAAATTTGATCCCAGGGGCTTAATTTGAACAAACTTGGTAGAGAACTGTAAGATGTCACTACATACCAAATTTGGTAGCCCTATGCCATACGGTTATGGACAAGAAGATTTTTAAAGTTTGCAAAAAATAGGCATATTTTAAGCATATGTTCATTTTTGTGACCCCCGGGGCAGAGTCAAATTTTACCACAGTGGCATAATTTGAACAAACTTAGTAGAGAACTATTAGATGTCACTACATACCGAATTTGGTAGCCCTTGGTACGGTTATGGACAAGAAGATTTTTGAAGGTTGCACAAAATAGGCTTTATATAAGCATATGTTCCTTTTTGTGACCCCTGGGGAACGGTCAAATTTGATCCCAGGGGCTTAATTTGAACAAACTTGGTAGAGGACTATTAGATGTCACTACATACCAAATTTGGTAGCCCTA
>VMBQ01000472.1:118769-148133 GCA_007657795.1 Dreissena rostriformis | reverse complement strand
GCACTAAGTGACCCCGTGACCTAGTTTTTAACCCGGCATGACCCATATTCGAACTTGACCTAGATATTGTCTAGATACAACTTCTGACCAAGTTTCGTAAAGATCAGATGAAAACTATTTGAATTAGAGAGCGGACAACATGCTCAATATTTAAAACGCACCAAGTGACCCTGTGACCTAGTTTTTAACCCGGCATGACCCATATTCGAACTTGACCTAGATATTGTCTAGATACAACTTCTGACCAAGTTTTGTAAAGATCGGATGAAAACTATTTGAATTAGAGAGCGGACAACATGCTCAATGTTCAAAACGCACTTATTGACCCCGTGACCTAGTTTTTTACCCGGCATGACCCATATTTGAACTTGACCTAGATATTGTCTAGATACAACTTCTGACCAAGTTTCGTAAAGATCGGATGAAAACTATTTAAATAAGAAAGCAGACAACATGCTCAATGTTTAAAACGCACTAAGTGACCCCGTGACCTAGTTTTTAACCTGGCATGACCCATATTCGAACTTGACCTAGATATTGTCTAGATACAACTTATGACCAAGTTTCGTAAAGATCGGATGAAAACTATTTGAATTAGAGAGCGACAAGCTTGTTCCACCCGCCCACCAGCCAGCCCCCCAGCCCGCATTCGCCAATCTAAAAACCAGTTTTTTCCTTCGGAAAACATGGTTAATAAAATAATGTCCAAATGACAATAAATGTTGCTTAACAATGCATGTCCCCAGAACAATGGTTGTTGCAGTGCAGAACAATGCGTGTAAGCATCTACATTTTAAGATGATGACATATTAAGTTTTAATTTAATTGCTTGAGAAATGTGAAAGCAGCTTACTCTATAAACATTTGCAGACACAACTGAGTGACTGACTGACTCCTATATGTGTATAAACCCGCTAACCTCCTTGTGTGGGTATAAGAACACCTCAACACATGTAAATCACATATATATTCACAATTCCAGACATTTATTATTATAACTTACCATATTGACTGGCTTACTATTTTCCTCAATTTCATCATCCAGACTGCCCAGGTCAAACAAGTCGTCCCTTCTGGCCTGAAATGATGAACCTCGTATACTATAATACTGTAAAATCAATTTTATTGGTTGGCATGAAATAGTGTTAAACTTTCATGGGTATTTAAATTCGTGGATTTCTTGTTTTGGAAAAAAAAAGGAATTTGTGTCGGTCTTTTTCCGACTTCGACTTTTTTTTTAATTTAACGTGTCAATTGACGTTCAGTGGTGAGTAACTATTAGAAAAACAGCGTCAAAAGACGTAATTGGTGCGCTATGTTATGACTCTTCAACAAAACCCCACCAGCCTTTAAGTCATTTATAAAGATATATTTTTTATTTTTTTTTAAACTTTCCTGCATAGATACCTAAATCCCGACTCGAACAATTCTCCAATACATCCGTATCAACCCGACTCTATTACTGCATACTTACTACTTTTCAAGTTTCTATTCATTACCCGATAATCACATAAATTCCATTTTTAACGCACTTTCTGGAAAATATTGACAATATAAGTTCTCAATAAGTTCTTTAAAACAAACTTTGCCATTTTTCTAAAGTATCAAAAGTATCCTCGAGTTAAAATTTACATTCGGAAGTGTATCTCGGATTACTAATGTGTTGACATTAACATTCGGGAGTGGGTTTCGGATTACAAATTTAATTATGCTCATTTGAGATTTCAACAACACATTAACAGTTGCGTTATGAATTCAACGATAATTTGTTAAAACGCTTTACACGTCGAGTAAATGTTTTGCAGTATTATGCATGAAATTAACAACTTCCACGGGGATTACCGCCGGTTGCCATCATCAGTCTTCTAAGAAACTGACCAAGATTTCTGTGGCATGTACCTCACGAGTCGTCTGCATGATTTAATTGCAGGTAGTGTCTGCCTTGAGTGCGGTCACTCATTCAAAGTGTGCGCTTTCATTGGCCAATATTGATTTTCCAAAACAGCGACGCTCTGCCTTTAGGCGGGCTTTAGTTGGGTAAAGAGATACGTGACGTAATTGACAGAGGGTCGTAAATCGGCTCTCCCAATTTTCGAAGAAGTCGATATCACTTAGATCTTAAGAATTGCTAGTTGCAGTAACTGATAAATATACACTGATCGGAAAATTTTCAGGCGTCCGCGGACTCTGATTTCGAAATTCAAGCGCCCCGGGGAGGGACCGTTAAATGGCCTGTGGAAAACCCTGAATAAGTTTTTGCAATAGCGCTGCAATATTCTGCAATACATATTTTGTCCCAATCGTTTCAGTTTTTATGAAAAGATAGGCACTAGCTTACATGGAAGACATATAATCTTACTGTACATTTAATATAGAAGGAAAAAGCTTTACAACTTACCGGTGCTGGTAATTTAAGGGTACTAAGACGCCTTGTAGTGTTTGTTTTATCCCGCAATGCTAGACTTTTTGTAGACTTTCGCTTTTCCGAGTGCGCAGAGGAATTCAAACTCTCCTCCAGAAATGAGCGCTCACTCTGCAAATTACGAACACTTAAACATACATGTATAACTTTGTCAAACCATAATTGTCCAATAACCCCTCCTTTAAAATGTGCAGGGGTCAAATAAAATTTTCAGGGGCCAAAAAGTCCAGATTTATTTTCTTTCTGCATGTTTGTAAAATGCTCAGCAGACGATTCTTAGTATACATTTGAGAGAAATGCTATGGAAAAAGAATCCTTGTAATATTTGCAACAAAATGATGCAAGACAGACGATTTTAAGGAGTCAAAAGTGAGAAAATTCCAAAATGCTTGCATCAAAAATCAGGATTCTGCTTCAATTGAAATCCCTGTACATGGTATTTGAGAAAACTGACCTGGCTAGCATTGAGACTTTCATTTAAAGTGCTGTTAAGCTGCAGAGAGAAGTTCAGGCTGGAATTGAGACTCTCGTTGAAGCTGTCACTGTGTTGCCGTGACGACCTCTTGTGACCAGCTGGTGGGTTGGGAATGCTGTTCAACTCCTGGACTGCAGTCAGCCTGCGCTCATCCCCGCACAGCAGGCTGCTGTCACCACCTATGGGGAACACATAACATGAGCCTTGCTCTGGGAAAATGGGGCTTAATGAATGTGCGTAAAGTGTCTTCCCAGATTAGACTGTGCAGTCCGCACAGGTCAATCTGGGACGAAACTTTCCGCTTTATGATATTTTTGTTTAAAGGAGTCTCTTCTTAATGAAAATCCAGGTTCGGTGGAAAGTGTCAACCCAGATAAGCCTGTGCAGTCCTCACATGCATTAAGCCCCATTTTCCCAAAGCAAGACTCACATGTACATGTAAGTTACTCGTTTGATCAATCAAAATAGTCGAAAATAATCAATAACTCCACCTGTTTATGTTTCTTAGAAACAATGCTCATCCTGTTACTACAACACTCTGTTTGTGGGACAACATGGCAGCAATAAAATGGTGTTCGATTTGCTGATTAGTTAGTTTAGATTGACAGCTGGCGAGTGGTCAATTGAATTAAAGCAAAACATAAGAGCCAAGGCTCATAGCTTTCTTACTTGAGTCAATCAGTGGTATAAATGTTTGCTTCTGTAATGATTGTGTTTTTTGCAGTATTCAATTGATTTAAGCTAAACTTCTGACATTTTTCCCATATTTCTATGCCATTTATGGCAACTTTTACAGGGCCCTTGCTACACTTTGGGGGATTGTGGCCGGGGCCCTTAGAGGGGGGAATTTCCCGTCGTTTTGGGCAAAAAGGGGAATTTTAGAACATCTTTTCATTAACCATTCAACACTTAAAATAGCTATATTTTAATGTAATTTACATAAATATACATTTAATCATGATTAATAGCACGACACCAGCTGGCAACATAGGTATAAAAGTAAAAAAGAAAAAGAAAAAAAAAATGGAGGGGGGAATTTTTAGCTGGAATAGGGGAAAAAAGTATACTATTTTAAGGGGGGAATGGGGCAGAATTTCGGCCCCAAAAACGGCCAAACGAGGGCCCTGACTTATGAATCAGAGAAAGGGGCAAGGTACATGTAAGTCAAAAGTAGTGATCGTTATCAAGTGATCCCAAGGGGCAAGGTACATCTACATGTAAGTCCAAAGTAGTGATCATTACCAAGTGACCCCAAGGGGCAAGGTACATGTAAGTCCAAAGTAGTGATCATTATCAAGTGACTCCAAGGGGCAAGGTACATGTAAGTCCAAAGTAGTGATCATTATCAAGTGACCCCAAGATTATGAAAGTCCAAAGTAGTGATCATTATCAAATGACCCCAAGATCTTTCATTTCAAAAGATTATAACAAGGGACAAAATTGTCACAAAACCAGGTTTTCAATGTTTAATGTTAAAAAACGCACTAATTGACCCCATGACCTAGTTTTTCACCCTGCATGACCCATATTCAAACTTGACCTAGACATCATCTAGATACAACTTCTGACCATGTTTGGTGAAGATCGGATGAAAAATACTTGAAATAGAGAGCGGACACAAGCTTGTTCTGCCCGCCCACATTCGCCAATCTAATAACCAGTTTTTTCCTTCGGAAAACCTGGTTAATAATCAATTATCAATATTAGCCTGGCTCTGTGAAAAGGGGGTAAAATGCATGAGTGTTGCCCCAGATTAGCCTGTACAGTTCTAGCCTGGCTCTGTGAAAAGGGGGTAAAATGCATGAGTGTTGCCCCAGATTAGCCTGTACAGTTCTAGCCTGGCTCTGTGAAAAGGGGGTAAAATGCATGAGTGTTGCCCCAGATTAGCCTGTACAGTTCTAGCCTGGCTCTGTGAAAAGGGGGTAAAATGCATGAGTGTTGCCCCAGATTAGCCTGTACAGTTCTAGCCTGGCTCTGTGAAAAGGGGGTAAAATGCATGAGTGTTGCCCCAGATAAGCCTGTACAGTTCTAGCCTGGCTCTGTGAAAAGGGGGTAAAATGCCTGAGTGTTGCCCCAGATTAGCCTGTTCAGTCGCACATGCTAATCAGGGAAGACACGTTCCGTTTAAACTGGATTTTCGTCATAAAGAGTTCATTTTTAAAGAAATATGCAATTAAAGCGGAAAGTGTCAGCCCTGATTTGCATGTGTGGTCTGCACAGACTAATCTGGGATGACACTTAACGCATATGCATTAAATCCCCATTTCTCAGAGCGCATCTCATATCATACAATACCTTGAAGTTTTCTGGTTTTGGCCTCTCCTGTATAACACTTTAACACTGTTCTGGTTGTAAAGTCATCCACATTCGTCTCCTTAACAACGTGCCTTGGCGCCACGTACGTCCCATACTGCAGACTTGGTGCCTCATCTCCTGAACTATGGCCTCCATTACAAGACTGATCCTTCTCATGTCTGCGTGAGGAATTCAAACTGACGTCAGCAGCTGACAAACTAGATTGATTGAGCGTTTCATCTAAAACTTCAAACCCTGACTCATCCGCATCACTTACATAGAGGTTTAAAATTTCCTTACACAAGTCTGTTTCGCTGATTCCCCGATTTTTTTGCAATGCTCTTCTTGCGGGAGAAAACACCTGACCCACGTGACTGTCCATCCATTTCTTTGACTTCGCTTTTTTCATTTCAGGGGACACAACAGTTTGTGCTCGCCTCCCTTTGTTCATTGATAAATCTAAGGGTGACCTCCCTTTGTTCATTGATAAATCTAAGGGCGCTGAACAAGGGGAATAACTATGAAAACTGGAATACCTTGGATTGTTTCTTACAAAGCTACCATTAGGACTCAGGAGTGCTGAATGTGACCTGCTGAGATGTGCATTGTTCGATACACCTTTTCGCAAGACACAGCTGTCATTTAACCCACTGAAACTCGCATGTAACCATGGCAATCTTGCGTCAGGGTCCACTGATCGGCTAAAAGCTTCGTCAAATGTCAAGTTATGGAAAGACGCTTTTTCGGAATGCCTTGATGAGGAAAATGAACGGTGCAAACTTTCTACTTCCTGACGGTGATTCACACGTCTCTTTTGCGAATTTCTTGGATTCTCACGTTGTTGTGAAAGGACTGAGAAACTGCTCTCTGCAAAACTTCCTTCGAAACTCACATTGGTGAAACTCTTGTCTGGGCTCATATTAAAGTTTGTTTCACTGACATGTTCTCTGGAAAGCCGAAACTGATTGTGAAGTGCACCTTGCGACCCACTTGATCTAGACATTCGGGATGGCAATCTATTAATTGGGTAATTCAGTTGTGGACTGTCAACAGACCTAGAAGCCCCCGTCTTTGGACTGGATGATGGTGTGGCACACAGATGTGCCAAGTGTGCAAACGCTTTTATAGGCCTCACAGTCTCCTCGGGCTGCCAGTCTGCAGCAAACTCTTCACCCAGGTCATCCTCCATGTACATCACTTCACCATTCTCAAAATCAACTTCATGGAAGCTGACAGAGAATTCGGAACTTTGGGCGCCCAATGAAAACCCTGCCTCATTACTGGCAACCGTCTGGGGACTATTGAAACTACGTGTCATGCTGACATTGTTTACTCTACTACTGCCTTGGGTGTGGGAGATATCTTGGGCTAGATTGAAAGACTGAATGGACGAGTTCAAATCAAAATCACATAGCTCATCCTGCATAAGATCCTCGTCCGGGTCCTGATTAACTGAATAATTGGAAACATGGTCATTCACATATGATTCACTATCCGAAAAGTCATCATCGTTCAAGGGCACTTTGCCTGTGCCTGGGGAAGCAATGGCAAGATTTGAGCAGTCGAGTGTGTCCTCATTTTCTCCGGAACTATCTTGAGACGAGGTGCAGGTATCACAATCTGAGTAATAAGAGCTCTGGGAGTTGTCATCATCACTCTCATCACTGCATTCAAACCAGCTGGCATCGTTTAACAAGCCAGATGAGCCAGGCTTATTGCTTCCAGAAACATTCTGATAAACAGTATGCTTAGGTGATCTTTCACGAGAACAACTATTCCGACTTAAACCAATGTTACCATGATCACTATCTGTCGTTTCTGAATTAAAATTTCCACACTTTTCTGATGTAAATAACGTGTCTGCAGTTAGTTCACATATAACACTCAAGGGTGGTGTGGGAGTTTTGCGTTTCTCACAACACGCTACTTTTGAGTCACGATCTTTACAATCACAGATACACGCGATACTTTCTGCGGAGCTTGACTGAAGAGCAGAGGTCATTTTAAACATACTTTTGGTGAAACTTTCAATGCTGTCACACTGCAACGGAGATGCACTTCTTGAAATGTTACTTTTAACCATTTGCTGTCTTACTTTATCAACAGGTAAATGTGTAGAACATGCACTGTCATTTGACATCACTGCATAATTTGAAACTAACTCCTTTGCATCGTAAGATTTTACTGTCTCTTTCGATGAATCAACCCCACGAGTAAAATCTGCAATATGGGCAGCTGAATGAAGAATGATATCACTTATATGTGTCTTTCTAACTTTATCTTTCCTTTTCTTTAACGTAAACTTTTTCACTTTCTTTTTCAGCTTTTCTCTGCTTGATGAACTATTATGGCTACTCAACGAATCAGCTTCACTTATTAAGGAAACATTATCTTTAGACCGATGCCGAAATCGACCAAAGAACCCCTTTAAGCCAGCATCGCTAACACTTCTTTTCAATGACTTGCACTTGGCAAATGCGCTGGTCTCATTCTCAAACAGGCTATCTGGACAGGGTGTAGGAGCCAGGGCCCGGTGAGTTGCGACATTGTTTAAGCGCACAGGAATTGGGTCAACAATTGGAGGATTGGTTGTCGTGGAAACAGACATCTCAATGTGAGAGTGCATTCTCAGTCTGGCTTCAGCTGATTTTGTTTCGTCAGTTTTATTAGATATTAAATCTATCTCATAATGGTCATTTGCAATTCGGTCTTGGGAATCACTTTCGAAATGTTCATCTGTGTGTTGTATTGATTCCAGATTTTCTTCTACAAGGTAAACATAGTCACCACAATCTTTGAAGCCACAGTGTGGTTTTGGCAAAGGGTATACCAGATTGGTTTCTGGTGAGGTGCTTTCATTGTTATTAGAAGGGCAAACATTATCACAATTACTTTCTTTATGTTGTACATGCAAGTATCCATTATTCTGTTTTTTAACTTCATTTTCAATAGAACCGGCGCCATCACAGTCAGTTGCATCATTATTTTGTTCCGAGCTCGAGCGCACAATATTTTCAGTGTCACTTGAACTCCAACTGTCTACTTCATTCAAAGGTTCCAACAAA
Source organism: Dreissena rostriformis (assembly GCA_007657795.1). NCBI lineage: Eukaryota > Metazoa > Mollusca > Bivalvia > Myida > Dreissenidae > Dreissena > Dreissena rostriformis. The sequence goes on along the minus strand of VMBQ01000472.1, from coordinate 139,876 downwards.
GATTCATTAAAACCAAGAACCTGCTGTTCTTGCCGGATTCTCTCAGCCTCTCTTCTAGTGAACGCCACAAACTGTTCTGGACTGTTTTTCTCAGACTGTAGCAGACTGCAGTCAATTCCGCTGTCTGCGCTTGCACTCATAAGACCTCCAAGTTCAAACCTTCGCACTACTGGTGTAGAAAGATTTCCAAATTCAGGAGGAATGTTCTCCAAAACCGACACGTCATCATTTATGACTCTGTACGAGTGCACAGGAGAAGGTAGAAGACTGCTTTGTTCACTGTCGCCATCGTTGCTTGTGTGGTTTGTCTCGTTGGGATTCTCCAATGGGAGTGTAGCTTCAAAGTCAATGGTAGCATTGTTGTTCTGTGTTTTATACAGGTCCTCTGCTGTGAGACTGGCGTGATGTCTGGATCCGTCCTGGTTATGCCTCAGTCCAACTGCCTTCTTTCTGCGAAGACTTGAGAAAATCCTTCTGGGGAAACCGCTTATCGCCTTTGATTCTCTTGATGCCATGTCACATCTGAAATTAAATGACTTCATTACATCAATGGTGGTAAGTTATTAAAACAAACAACAGTTCATGATTTATTAACCAACACAAATCTATACCAACTAAGAGTTTTATCTTTTAAATAAACAGAGTTTTAGGGATTTAGTCAGACTAAAAAATGACAGGATGCCTGAAAAATGGAAGGGTGACCTCTTTCATGAAAATTAGTGGGCTGGTTTACTTTGTTTGTGACTGAATTATGCTGCATTTCAACTCCCCCTGCTATTTTACTTTAGCTAAATCCTAAATTGGTGGGACATTTTGTGGACAGTTGTGGCGTCTGATGCATGGTGATTTTGTACAACAAAAAGGAGCTTACTTTTCAGAGTACATATAGGTTTGTTGAAAACAAAATACGGCAAATAGGCTATGAGTGAAAAAGGCAATAGTGAATGGGTTATAAGGCAAAAAGACCCCTTTCCTTAAGACCTAATTTGTTCCTCTGTGGCGTGTGTGTGTGTGTGTTTTGAAACATTTAAAATAACAATTTATCAGGTTTCCGTGAGGAACGGGTTTGGTTTCCAAAGCGGCTATTTTACTCTGAATTAGTAAACAAATCTATAAAAATAATTCCTATCGACATTTGAGGTCCATCTATGTTAAAATAAGTCTTTAAACAAATGATTAAATCGATCAGAAGAACGATCTTAAACATGGAAAGGTTCAACATGGATCGTTACTAATGGCCCTCTACAACAGTTCAGTTAGACACATCTTTAGGTACTTATGAAAAATGAAATTGTGACAAAATAAAAAACACTTACACATATCATCGTATTTCTTTATACATACTTTAATTAATTGTTTTGGGTTAAAATTAAAACAACAAAGAGTTCGAATTTCCCGTCAATTAAAAACAACAGCTGGTGCTTGTCTGGTTCCGCCTGATTTTATCATGCAATGAATGGTTTATGAAATTTGTGCAAAACCAGTCTGTCAACAAGTATATTGTGTTTACTTAAAATAGGCGTTTCGCTTGTCAGATCGCAAGAAGTAGATAATATGTGTTTATTTCTATAAAATTAGATGTATTGATTATGTTTATGTTGTGTGTTACTATAAGTTTACTTAACACATATAAACGTTTATAGTTTTAATCTTCAAAAGTTCACAAAGTCATAATGTTTACTATTTATTCATTCGTACCACAACGTTTCGTACACTCGCCCAACATAGATTCTTTGATAAGATTAAATAGTAACTTATGCAATCCATGTAACTTATGTTTGCAGTGTTGATATTAAAGTGTAAAAACATGTTAAAGTTATGAAAGTGTAAGGAAACAAATACACAAATTACCGTGTAAACTGTACAGTACTAATATTTAATTATATGGGTAAAATTAACTTTGAAAAACTACAATATTGATATGGCACACCTCCATCTTTTCTTTCTGATTAGAACACATAGTACAAGTGAAAAATTCAAGTGATTCATAACCTGAACAGCAGATTTGTGAATATGCTATAGTCTTTCCAGTCAATGATCATAAATGTAATAATTTTATTAATTTACTTGTAAATTTGATAACATTTAATACAGGAATAAAAAAACACATCTAGAAACATTATCAGGAGAGAAATTCTTACTAACACCCACAAGTCAAGTGATCTATTGCCCATTCAATATAAAGAAATACATACAACATACATGAAACATAAACATGATAAAAGGGGTCACTGCTTTGGAACAGTAAATGAAAAACATTGGGGTTTAAATCGGTTGAATCACACCTAGCCAACAATAAGCATCGAGTGTAAATAATAATTAACCTCAAAACATTGATTAAAAATTTAAAAGTAAATGAAAGATAATTTAAAATTTATTTAATTACAGTTTTATGGTTTAATATGCTCCAGAGCAGGATTCAAACTTTCAAAAAGCCGTAGCCCTTTTCACCAATTATGTAAGAAAAAAATAAGTTATTCTTTTTTTCTTACTTCATTTCAGCACAACAAAGAACAAGCGATCATATAAGATCCCAGAATGAGTGGCACATTTTTCTCCAAGAAAACATTCTGCATTGTGACTGGGGCCAGTCAAGGCTATGGAGCCAGCTTGGCAGAGAAATTTGCCTCACTTTTACCTTCAAATTCAGCGCTGTTGCTTTTAGCTAGAAATGCAGACAAGCTTAAAGATGTGACAGAAAAGATTTCCTGCCAAAGTCCCAATGTACATGTACATTTTCACACATTTGACCAAAGCGTGTTGCAGGAATGTTCAACTGAAAATTTAAGAACAATTATTAAAGACCGTAACATCAGCCCATCAGATTTTGAGCAGTGTATTATCATTCACAATGCAGGAGTCATAGGTGAGGTAACGAAGTTCACGTGGCAGATTACAGATGCAGAGATGGTTGATCACGCTATGAAGGTCAATGTGACCGGTGCCATACTTCTGAATGCTGCGTTTATGGACTGCTGTGCTGGTACAGGGTCTATGGTCATCATCAATGTGTCGTCCCTTGCTGCAATCCAGCCGTTCTCATCTTGGTCTATTTACTGTGCAGGTATTCTTACTCATATATATATTGATATCTGGAATTCATTCTCTTAACAAGGCATATTTTCGTGTTATTTATGCCCCCGAAGGTGGGCATATAGTGATCGCACTGCCCGTCCGTCTGAAATTCTGTCACACTTTGTGTTTAGGTTTCGAAAAATGTGGAAAAACACTTTGCGTTTAGGTTTAGAAAATGTGGAAAAAGGGGGCATATGTCATCCTATGGTGACAAGCCTTGTTTTGCCTAAATTCCTCCCAAAGCAAAAAGTATACATTTTTCTTGTGGAATAGACTTTATTCACATGCATTAAGCCCAGTTTTCTCAGAATGAGACTCATATAATGATCCTGTGCTAAGTTAATAAGTCTTATAATAATATTTGTGATTTGCAGGCAAGGCTGCCAGGGACATGTACTTCCGAGTGGTTGCTACAGAGAAGGAGTCAGCGCGGGTCCTGAACTGGGGCCCGGGCCCCCTGGACACAGACATGCAGGCCCGGTGTAGGGAGTGTGCTGATGACGCCATACGGCAGTACTTCACAGGTACGCAGATGTATCGAGCCTCGCTCTGGGAAAACAGGGTTTAATGCATGTGTTTAAAGTATCAACCCAGATTAGCCAGTGCGGTCTGCACAGGCTAATCAGGGACGACACTTTCCGCCTAGACTGGATTTTGTATAAAGGAAAAATTCTATAAAAGCGGAAAATGTCGTCCTTGATTAGCCTGTGTGGACTGCAAAGGCTAATCTTGGATGACACTTAACGCACATGCATTTTCACAGAACTAGGCTCAATTTGTGGGAATAATGTGACATTTAATTCTGAGTGGCTAAACTTAAATTTTAAAGAAGGTCTCTATTAAAATTTGGCCATTGTCAAATTATATGTTGCATGTTTTGCTAAAGAAGTTTTCATGTCACTTCAAAAGTTTTTTCGTAAATCCCCTTATTATTTACATTTTTTGGCAAAATTTGGCTACCGTAAATAACATTTTTAGGCTGGGAAATGGTTGAAATTATTAGTAAATGATACCACGATTATAACACTGTAGTTTGAGCCATTTTATATGATATTTAATATCTTCTTATGGGTTGTGTATGCCTAGTACTGTATACTAAATTTAGATATTCCATTGAGCTTGTGCCACTCTCAACGATAGTATTTTTCTAGCTTCACATGAAATATAATACAATAATAATGAAATCAACAGATATAATCCACCATAAGATATTATGTGTTTAGTCATTGAAAAAGTATTTTTATTACATGTAAGTGTCTCTTTTAAAATTAATAATGTATACATATTTTTTTAGATTCATTCTGTAAGTTTATTTGCACTTTTTATTTAATAACACTTACTGTTTTATACTTATCCTTTCAGGCTTAGAGGACACTCATTATAATGTGTAATATTAGAACATATGAGCCGCGTTCTATGAAACCTGGGCTGTATGCATGGGCAGAAAGTGTCATGCCAGATAAGCCTGTGCAGTCTGCACAGGCTAATCAGGGACAAAACCTTCGGCTTAAACTGGATTTTTGCTTAGAAGGGAGTTCCTTTAAACAAAAGATACCATAAAAGCAGGAAGTGTTGTCCCTGATTAGCCTGTGCAGTCTGCACAGGCTTATCTAGGACACTTTACGCACATGCCCCATTTTTCAAGAGGGAGGCTTATATGTCTTCTTCTCTCACTGCCCTGCACCTTTCTCTTTACAGATGCATATGAGCAAGGCAAGCTGCTGACTTGTGAAGAATCTGCAGACAAACTGGTCGTATTACTGAACAGGAATGACTTCAAATCTGGCTCCCACATTGATGTGTACGATGTTTAGGCATCAGCTTGTGAACAGACATGTGCTATAAGGGTAAAAAGGAACTGTAACCAAGATGGCAGATCACCCCAGTTGCATGTCTTCGAAGGGAAAGCATTTAAGACTTTATATATTTTTGTTCAAATCCACGTTTTATTTCTGTTCTAGTTTCGGTAAGAAATAATTTTGAAGTATATATATATATATTCATTTCTCAAGGTTGCAATTTATTATTATATTATACATTTAGTTTTTTCTATTACACCTTATCAAATGCCAGAAATTTAGTCATAACCTGTTTGTACTGTTTCATCAACAAATCTTACTTTAAATTGTATTAACTATTTTATAGGTATTGAACATCAACAGAAAATAAAAGGTCTGTTAATTAATTGCAAATGCATCAATATGTATGTAAAGTAACAGAACAATGGCACTTTATTTTGTCCGTGATAGTTTTATCGATGATTAACAAACCTATAGTTTCAACGAAAATCATTGTGAGGGTAAAATTGTGAGAAATCTAATATCTCCGATCTGTGAGAGGTAAAAACAAAAGTAATTTATCATCCGAATTTTCACTGAAAAACAAATTCATGCAAGGTAGGACTAGTTTGACATTGAGAGATATTGTTGAGGGGGTTATTGAAATGTCAAAGTTACTAAATAGTAATAAAAAAATCAAGAAATAGTTTAATCAGAGTTGTAGTTCATTCATGAACAGTATAGTTATATATTCATTCTGATATGTCAGAATTGTAGTGATATATTTTACAATCTAGTCCATTTTAAATCTATTCTTCAGTTCATGTACATAGTGTTGAATCATTGAATCTAACAAACATGTTGTTCATTTCAGTAAATCTTTAAGTAGAAAATGGAGCATAAAATAATCTGTACGTACCTACACAATGTTGAATGCTTCAGGATGGGGAAACAAACATATTTTAATTTTGGGCCAAACTTTAACTTACTCTGTATTTGCATAATGTCTTTATGGCAGGATTTATTATAATGAGATACCAGTACATAACTATACATGTTCTTTACATAATAAAAAATATCCATATCAAATATATTAATTTCATTATGTTTGGAAAAAAACATACAATATAAGATGGTCTTATATAAAACATGTTGCAAATTATTTACTTTAAAATATACTACAATTAGTTGTGATAAACATAACTGTCTTCGTCCTACGTCCAGCGACGTATTATGCCTTACTTGGATATATCCGTGATGCTAGTTGCAGTATCATGCCTTACTGGGATATATCCGTGATTCTAGTTGCAGTATCATGCCTAACAGGGATATATCCGTGATGCTAGTTGCAGTATTATGCCTAACTGGGATATATCCGTGATTCTAGTTGCAGTATCATGCCTAACTGGGATATATCTTTTTGTTTATTTGTGATATACCAGTACATCATGCAGTCTGTTGTCTGTGATTGTTACTTTAATGTGATTTTTTTTTAATTGTGATACGATAGCCTTTGTTAATGAAAGATACTTTAAAGATATTGAATGTATCATTGAATTCATCATTTAGATAGTCTTTGTTGATTAAAGATACTTTGAAGATATTGAATGTATCATTGAATTCATTCATTTAGAAAGTCTTTGTTGATTAAAGATACTTTAAAGATATTGAAGGTACCATTGAATTCATCATTTAGCTAATATTTTTCATTGTGAATTTTGAATGATTTGATATTAACCTACATAAATGTTGGATATTGTAATTTGTGTAAAATATAAAAATGTTGGATATTGTATTCGTATTTTATAAAAAAAATAATCTAACACCCAATATTTTGAAAATATGAGGGATATGATGGCTCAAAAGCTCTCACCAGAGTTTGAGGTAAACCAATATTCGAAACATGACCTGATGACCTATTTTGTGGACATCTGTGACCCAGATTCAAACTTTGTCTAGGTATTGTCAAGATAAACATTCTGACAAAGTTTCATCAGGTTTGCGTCATATATTGGTAGCCAGATTTGTCTAAGCTTTTTCCAAGTGACCAAGTTTTTGCAAGCATATGACCCTGATTCAAACTGTACTTAGATATTGTCAAGATAAACATTCTGACCAAGTTTCATCTAGATAGAGTCATAAATGTGGCCTCTAGAGAGATAACAAGGTTTGTCTAAGATTTGAAATGGTTACTTATTTTTTGTATGCACATTACCCAGATTTGAACTTGGACACGATATTGTCAAGATAAACATTCTGACCAAGTTCCGTCCAGATTGAGTCATTAAGTAGGGTTTTAGAGTGGTTACACATTTTTTCTCAAATTTGATCTGGTGACCTAGGTTTTGGGACGTATTTGACCCAGATTCAAACTTGGCCATAAAAAAGTTTCATCACAAGATTAAAAATGTGACCTCTCGTGCTGTAACATGCTACACGTTGACCACACACCACATCAGACATAGGGTGACCCCAATAGCTGACATGAGCACTTAGTGACCACACACCACATCAGACATAGGGTGACCACAATAGCTGACATGAGCACTTAGTGAGCTTATATTGAGCAATAAAAAATTCAAATGTACATACCTGTGTTTTATATTTCCCAGTCTAACATTATTCTACTTTAAAAAGTATCTAAGTATATTCAAATTACACTGAAATGCTAATATAGTGCAGGTTCCTTACACAATATTAATACTAATTAATAAAGCCCATGTGCTCCAAATTGATGATTGATTAAATATTCATGACATTTACAAATATCAATTAAATATTTATGACATTTACAAATATAAATTAAATATTCACTTCCAAGTTTATTATTAAATATTCAACAGTTATTCAGCTTTTGATGTTTTCCAAATGTTGCCAGATTAAAATGAAACCAGCATGTTGTTCACACCTTTCTTAATAAGCTGTGAAATACACATTTGATGATTACACTACCCTCTGTTATGGACATAAGCCGCTAATAAACTGATTACCGGTATATAATGATCATGCATCTAGACTGAATTTATAAAAGTGTTTTTGAAATCCATTTCATTCCATTTTGACTGGCATGCAATTTAGAATTTGTAATCCATGTTTTCTATTTAGGTAAAACATGTTAAATTTAGTCTTGTCAGTAACAAATTGTTTTACATGTATTTTTAGGTAAAAAACTTAAGTCTATTACTCGTAACAAATTATATCCTAATTATTTTTAAACAGAACAGTCACATGTACAGCCTTGTGTTTCCATTGTTTTTCTAACAAAGAACCAATTACCGGGGTAATATGTAATTCATTTTAAACAACACTAAACCAGTAATGTGATGCTCTTCTGAGTTTAAAAGCAGAAGTTCTCATATGAAGTCCTGCAAAAAAAGAAAATACAAGAAAACAACATTGTTTGTGTGGACCTTTTATGTCATGGGTAACATATGAATACATGTTTCAAACAACAGAATTGCTGTTTATTACATTTGTACTGTACTTTTCTGAACATGAGCCATAAATACTTTGTCTGGAATAATTATCTCATTTTATTGATAAATATTCCTCATGGAAATGACGTTTTTTTTATAATCAATTTATGAACATTATATATTACAAAACATTGAACAAAATGCTCTTCATTATTTTTAAAAATATAACAAGTTACAAAGGAATGTAACATTTTATAAAGCATATACATGTATGTGTCAACAAACACCATTGGATAAAATTAAAATGCTTAATTACATGTATATAGAGTATGTGCAATCATATGCTTTTAATCTGACAGAACTTCTGTGAAATAGTGCAGACTGCAGAAGGTCTAGTATATACATGTACAATGTGTTTAATAAAGCCAGCATATACTACCTTACTAAAAAGAAATCAAAACAGGTGATGAAAGCAAATGATCAATGAAAACTGTCAACTTAGAGACGTCTACCAATAACAAACCAAATATAGCAAGTCTACCAACAAACAAACTACATGTATAACAGACCAAAATACCATCCCATCCTCTTTGACGGAGAGATAGGTACAAAAAAATACTGCAATACTTGAATACTCTTCTAGATGAACCTTGTATCTTCATTGAAACCCATCAATTACATTTTGCAAAGATATTAATCCTTTGCATGCTGGGAAATTTGTTGTCTGCTAAAATGTTGTCTGTTAAATTTCTAAAATTAGCATTTTCTTCTATTTCTTTTCAAATAATACTATCAGAATAGCAAACAGTTTGGATCCTGATGAGACGCCACGTTCTGTGGCGTCTCATCTGGATCCAAACTGTTTGCAAAGGCCTTCAAAATCCGGTTCCAGCGCTCAAAGGGTTAATTTCAACAAGAGTACAGGGTATGCCACAATGTACTAGTAGATAAAAATGTCGTTAATGAGCCTCGCTCTGGGAAAACAGGGCTTAATGCATGTGCGTAAACTGTTGTCCCAAGGACGACACTTTCCGCATTTATGGAATTTTTGGTTTATAGGAATTCTCTCATAAACAAACATCCAGTCTAGGCAGAAAGTGGTATCCCTGACACTTTACGCACAGGAATTCCAGTTTTCCTAGAACACGGCTCAAATAGGTTATAAAAACTTTCTTCATGGAAGTTGTTGATAAACAGAGGAAAGAATACTTGAAATCTCTTTTGCTTGTTGACAACCATCTAAAACAAGAGTACCATCATGGCCCAGGCTAGCTCACCTGAGCTGTACCAAAACTACCACTAGTATGGGGTAAAACAAACTTGTGAATGGCTTGTCATAAGGATATTACCCGGTAAGTAACATGTAGACAAGACCAACATACCGACAGGATAAGTTAAATAAAGTGCACATTTACATAATTGAGGGTCACCCAAAAAAACTTTAAATGTGTTTTATTTAGAACTCTAATAAGATGATTTTTTAAGTTTTCTGTGTAGCCATAAAATGTAAACTGTACTGCCCCCTGGTATCCATGTTTTTTAAAGAATAATTTTGAAGCATTTGGTTCACAATAACCCAAGAAAAATTTCTGTGAAATTATATGAAATCTAACCATCATAAACTTGAAAGACAATTTCATCAATTTGAAGACTTTCATCAAAGATTCGATTAAAAATAAGGCCATTAGAGTTTTGACTTGTTAAAACTTGACAACACACACCACGCAATCCCAGGCTAGGGTGATCACAATAGCTCCCCTTGAGCACTTCATCTTCAGGAGAGTTAACAAGTGCATACATAGTATAAATGAGCATAGTAAAATGAAAACCAATGAGGTATTTTCTAAAATTTAATGGGTAACAATTTCAAAGAAATCAACAAACATTATAATAACATAACCGTATAATTATCAACGAACAAGAAACAAACAAAAATATTATCTTTACACTTAAAAATAAATAAATAATATAACAGAATCAGGAGAATATCAACAAGCTCCATTTAATATCAACATTAGTATGTTAGAATAAAACTAATATATTTACTGTGTTACCTATTGATAGTGGAGTGTGATTGACAATAAAATGTGTAACAAATAATAAAACCACAACCATTTGATATGGCTACATTCAGTAGCAACAATATGTTGAACACAACATGTTTGTCTACAATTAAGTCAATTATTTTACCAAGGCTTGTCATATGCAAGTATTTTCCAAAGAATGTTTGGGAATAAACGATTAACATTTTTGTTATGACAATATTCAAATAACTAATTATCCATTCAAGATTTATACAAAAAACCGAGAGGTGATATTTGACAAATTGCCAGTATATTAATATTTCTGTAGCTTGCCATTTGCACGCTTATGGTTGTTAATATTTCAACTGCGTTCAGTTGACAAGGCAAGCATAGTATAAGTTTTACATTTGTGAAGGTATTAATGAACAAATATGCACGGCAAACATAATTTTTTTAATTTTTTGTTTAAAACATGAATAATGAGTTAATGATGGTTAAAATTTGTTTTTAGGAAAATCAATTAACAATAAGAGACTGGGCTACTTCCATGTCCCATCATATACATCATATACATTGGTTGTGCTTTGTACAAGTGATTTTACCAGACAGGCCTTTCAACCAATCATTTCGAAGCATTTTGAATGTCTGCAACTCCCTGTTAACAAAGTCTTGTAGTGGTGGCTATTTCTACAATGATTGTGACTTTGTCTAATACTGGAACTATGTTCAACACTTTATTGTATGCACTGCAACCAAATAAAAACACTGGATCTACATTTTCTGTCTATCTAAATAAGTGCATTGACTTGTGCTTGATCAAGTATAAATGGCATATTAAACAATTGCACAGCAAAATATTATATTCTATTTGAACACTTAACAACTCCTGTTTTTGTTTTGCAAATATTTTATGAAACAGTGCCAATATTTTGCTATATAACAAAAGGTAACACATATGAGCCCCACTCTAAGAAAATGGGGCTTTTTTGCATGTGCGTAAATTGTCATCCCATATTAGCCTGTGCATTCCGCACAGGCTAGTCAGGGACGACACTTTCCGCCTAAACTGTTTTTTTTGCTAGGAAGGGATTTTGAAAAATACCATAAAAGCGGAATATGGCCTTTGATTATTTAGGATGACAATTTACGCACATGCATTAAGCCCGGATTTCCCAGAGCCTGGCTCATATGTATAACAAGTAATACATTACACTGCAGTATTCTTTGTGCTTTTACTAGGCGTACACACAGTGTCTACAGATATGCTCTTTGATTGGTTGTCTGAGTCACATGACTCATCACGAGGCAACACACAGAAATCCAGCATTTCATTTACAAGCAACTCGTCCCCTGAATCATATTCAAACTGATCTGCATCACAAGCAGCATTTCTTTGCTGCTCTTGTCCCCCAGACGCTTGATAAGGATCCATGTCCCTAGAAGCTTGATCTGAATCACAAAAAGCACTTTTTTGCTCTTCATGTCCCCCAGAGGCTTGATAAAGATCCATGTCCCTAGAAGCTTGATCAGTGTCACAAGATGCATGCATGCCAGGGTATCTTTCCCCACATTCTTCTCCATCCTTGTCCTCCTCAAAATCATCAGAAAAATGATCACAATGTTGACTGGACTGGAGTTCATCACATGTTGGATCCTCTGATAGTGAGGTCATCTGTGTCTCTTCATCTATATTGGGTGAATTGAAAGTTGAAGAGAGTCTTTTCTCTGATTGGTTGACAGGCTGAGAATTTGAATTTACAGTTCTTGAGAAGGGATCTGATTGGCTGGTCGGGTACGTTGATTCTGATTGGCCGTTTCCATGACTACTGATACAACCACATGAAGATCTGGTGTCAGACTGAAGCTGCCACAGGTTCTCTGCCATCTCTGGACTTTCCACATCCACCACCTGCAAGCAGTGATAAGTTATGATCCACGCTCTGGGAAAACAGAACTTAATGCATGTGCGTTAAGTGTCATACCAGATAAGTCTGAGCAGTCCGCACAGGCTAACGAGGGACCAAAATTCCACCTTAACTGTCTATTTGTTTAGAAGAGACTGCTTTTAAACATACAAATCAATACAAGCGGAAAGTGTTGTCCCTGATTAGCCTGTACGGACTGCACAGGCTAATCTGGGTCAACACTTACTCACATGCATTAAGCCCAGTTTCCCTGAAGGAGGCTCATACACTAATATAGTTAACCCCAAGGCAGAATATGACCAAAACAAGAAACCATAGCAAAGACATTTTGTTTTGAGTGTAGTCACATTGTCTGCCACACACACAAACAAAATCAATATCACATACACAGTCATGTGTTGTAAATTTTCTTATAATAAACACAATTAATGATAGAGTAATTAAAACAGGTAAAAGCATGTTTCAAAACATTTAAGTCTGTCAGCTAAATCTTTCTTTTTCCTCACATTTACTGACAAGGTCATGGACATTAATTAAACGCCCGTTGTAAAAAATGGAAAGTTTCATGGAGATAAGGTGAACAAATAACAAGTGACGAGGGCTGAAACGGCGCATTTTGCATTTTTTTTTAAACAATGGGCAATTACTCTGATACACCTGGTGGGAATTAACTGGTTATCTAACTTGGCCTCCATTTTATTTCAAAACACATTTTAGAAAATTTGGTGAAGATTTGGTGAAAACTGTAAGGCTTGAAGAGCGGAAAACTGCCTCGTCAGTAAGGGTGTTCAATTAATACGTCCCGTCAAGAGACAGGCGTACTAAAAGTATTGCTAGTTTCAACAAAGAGCAGTGATTTCATGAACAAGAGAGCAAATCATTTCTTTTAGTAGGGAACTACCTTCTGATAAAACATTAGCATTTTTATTGCAGTCACATGACCATTTCAATTGATCACTTGGCCAAACAATAGAAATTGTTTTTTTAATAACAAGTAATAATTCATTGTTTCACAAAACAAGAGATGTGTTTGTCAGAAACACAATGCCCCCTACTGCACCGCTTTGAAATAAAATGTCCATATTTTGACTTAAAGTTCCATATTTTGACCTTAAAGTTCCATATTTTGACCTTAAAGTTTTTTGACCTTTGACCTTGAAGGATGACCTTACCCTTGACTTTTCAGCACTCAAAATGTGTAGGTTCATGAGATGCACATGCATGCCAAATATCAAGTTGCTATCTTCAATATTGCAAAAGTTATGGCCAACTTTTAAGTTTTCGGACGGACTCACAGACTGACGGACGGACTGACAGTTCAACTGCTATATGCCACCCTACCAGGGGCATAAAAAGTAAACTATAATAAATCACTTAAATCCAGTAACCTGGGCCTGTATTCACCAAACCCGAGTTTGAATATATGCAAGTTTCCACTGGTGATTATGTCCTTAACAAAATGTTCTACGTGAAGAATAATGTAGATAGAGATGATTAAAGCGACATTTTACTCAAAATTAAATCAGTTCTTGAATATACCAATTTAAAGAATTTCTTGTTAGAATTAAGTCTAAGTTTTGGTTAGTGAATACAATCTCCTGATCTCCACTTACATTTACTAGAGGCAGACTATATCTCTGGGTGGCGGGCTCCCTGTGACCCCTACTGGCCTGACCCTGGCCTTGGGGCTGGTCAAGGGAGAAGCTCCGTCCCAGCAGCCTCTCTGGGACCCTTCTCAACAACCCGTCTCCATGACGATCACTACGGAAACCATGCAGCAGACAAACACCATCAGACGCTTCCGTTGTATGTTCAGGCACAATTCGTTGCACAGGTTGACCCATAGGTACATCCCCAGAAGGATGTGCCCCTTTTTGAGCCCCACTAGACGGGGCACTAAGCTGCTGTTGTTGTTGTAGAAGAGACAAAATCAGCGTGATATCTGAGCTCAGCTTCAGCTCTAATCTCGCCAGTTGCCTGAAATTTAAGGCATGTGTGAAATCCACAAGTTGCCTGAAATAAATGCAGTGCTTCAGCTTTGGCTAAATGAACGCAGCACCTTGCCACCCCAAGGTCTCACCCTATCTTCAGACCCCCACTATGTCCCTTTATAACATTATTATACAGAAAAAAAAATCAATAAATTAACTAACTTTTTAACTTGAAACTAGTTTTATTAATTAAAGAAACACTGTTTTAAATAAAAATGCATGTATCATGAAACATAATATAAAAAATGTATAACACATGCTATATTGAAATGCCACAGGGGTATGCACAGACTAATGTGCCGCTTTGACCAAAAGCACCCTGCCCTTTTTTAAACCTAGCTGGACCATTGTAAATGACATCTGTACATTTTGCAAGTTTTCTCAAGTGAATAGCCTAGCGTAATAACTTTATGTTTTCCGACACTATGTTTTCAGACACCCCTTTTTTAGCAAAACTAATTAATTTTCGTGACTCTTAATTTTCGGACATACAGGTTTTTGTCCATAATTAATGACTCCAAGTTTTCGGACAGTATATTTTACAGCGCTACTTTACCAAATTTCGGCCCTGTTTTTGTTATCTGTTTTGTATTCGATCGTTCGGTTTTACAACCGGGTTAACGTAATAAAACCGCAGATGCATGCCTGAGGGCAATGGACCATTACATTTGCGTAATTGGGTAAATAACCTTGTAAACCGGTATTAAACAATGGTATCGCCTGAAAGCCCCTTCTCAGTAAGATAACTGTGACAAATACTAAACGCTCCAAAGTGTGATGCACCCTATTGCAAGTTTTACGAACAATGAAAGGTGTTAGACAACAACTATCAAAAATGAACAAACAAATAATTGATAGTTTGCATTTTTTTATTGCGCTAATTACCGGTTCATAATAGAGAGTATCGGTACATCACATGCTCACCATTGAACTCGTTGGTCCAAGTTAAACCTTGTATTAAGGTTCTGTATAATACATTAAGCATTTGAAATTATTTCAAATGCAGTGCAAACATTATAAATGTAATTTATACTATACGGTGTGGTATTTACAAGCAGCTGCTATTACCGGTAGTTGTTCATACAATCAACGCTATTTTCAGACAATTCAATTTTTAAGTGTCCGAAAACATAGAGTAATTACGGTATTTCAAATTGACAATGTTATAATTTCTGAACATATCATTAACATAAACAAGCAATAAAAATAATCTTCATTTCAATGTAATTAAGAGTTTACACTATCTTTCTCAAATTAAGCATAACCTATAAACTTTTTCCCAAAATTTTCAAAAAACACTGACGCAGTCCTACCTTCCGAGCAGTTCTATCCTGGTCTCGACGTCTGCCGACTGCGAGGCAGGCAGTGGCTCCTGCAGGGGCCCTGTGAGATGTGCGTTATGTATCTGCGCAGGCTCATCAAACTGGTAGTGACTCGAGGGAGTTGACAGGGGCAGGGTCATGCTCGACATGGACTTTGGAACACTCGAACTGGAAGTAGCCTTGGTCTGTGAAATAGACATTGAAAGAGCACTGAGATCCAACACATAATTCATCATCACTCATAATCATCATCATCATCATCATCATCATCATCATCATCATCATCATCATCATCATCATAAATTTAAGTCTCCATCTCCCCCTCCCACTTTCCCCCCCCCCCTCTGAATAACCATGATGATCATATCAACAACAGCAGCAACACACACACTCATCATCATCATTGACCATCTTCATGCTATTATGATCATTATCATCAATAATGCCCCTTCATTATTAAAATCATCACTTACGTGATGGTGCAACGTTGGTGAGACGGACTCGGTCAGTAACGGTGCAGTGTCTGCTGAACGAGGGCTTCGTCTCGGATCACGACAGCTTGAGAAATTCACCAGATGATTCACACTGCTCAACGCTTCTGTGTATAGAAGTATGTACATTTTGGCCTTGTTCTTGGAAAACAGGGTTTTAAAGCATGTGCGTAAAGTGTCGTTCCAGATTAGCCTGTGCAGTCTGCACAGACAAATCAGGGACAATACTTTGCATTTTTATGGTATGTTTGGTTTAAAGGAAGTATTTTCATAGGAAAAATCCAGTTTAGGCGCAAAGTGTTGTCTCTGATTAGCCAGTGCAGACTTCACCACCTAATGTTGGAGTACACTTTACGCACATGCATTATGCTCCGATTTCCAAGGCTCATTTGTTTATTTTCTCAAATACTAAAATTTGAAGACTAATGTTGCATGTTTGTGAAAATACAGAAACAATACAATAGTTCTTACTAGTATCTAATTCAACTTTAAGCATTTTCCCCAAAGACATATGATCAAAACCTGACAGAATGCAGACACACAATCAAATCAGATGAAGTAATTTTTTGGACTGCCATAACACCCCTTTCTAATAAAATTACCAGTAAACATACAGTAAGAGAAAAAATGTGTCGCATTCGGAGAAAACTGGGCAAAATGCATGTGCGTAAAGTGTCATCCCAGATTAGCCTGTGCAGTCTGCGCAGGCTAATCCGGGACGACACTTTCCGCCTAAACTGGATTTTCACTAAGAGGAGACATCATTGAAACGAAAAATTCCATAAAAGCAGAAATTGTCATCCCTGATTTAGTGTTTTTCCCAGGAGGGCAAAGGGGCATGGCGCATTACTTTCAAAAAGGGCATTTTAACACGCAGTTTAGGCAAAAAAGGGCAAAAACGTTCAGTAAATACCTGGTTTTGGGAGAAACATGTAATCGCATCAGAGGCAGTTGTGAGAAAAACATAAATATATAAACATTAAACTGTACAGCTTCACAAACATAATTAAGCAATATATGCATATGAATCTGATTTTACACAGATTCACTAGCATATAAATGAAACCATGTTTGTCTTATCCCATTTTCCAATGATAATCTTGTCAGATGTTTTAACTTTGCGAGTAAACTGAACACTAACAATTTACAAACACTCTTTTACATGACATACATCCACTGATAAGATTACTCATGAATTGTTGTTGGTATCTAAAACGTGTTATGCATCGTCGATTATCACAGGCATTTCATCAATCCCTTTCTCAATGTATGATCTCCATCGTTAATTCGATCGTTATTTGCCATTTATGCCCAGTCACAATTTATTTTCTGTATAGTCCGCCATCTTGTTAAAATGATGTAAGCGACAGGTGCGCATATCAATGTAAAATCGTATAATATGTCCGCTTAAACGCGATTAGCATTTTGTTAATTAGATCTAGTATACGTAACAGTAATTATTTCAATAATTAATTATCTTAAAGACGATAACGATAAAGATGCAACTGGTGTGTTTCTTTTTTTAATTTAATTACACGTCAAAATAAATGTTTTGATATAATTGAATTTCCATGGGGATAACATCGAGGTTTTCGTCAAGTCTCCAAGGTAACTGTGCACAATTTTATCGAGGATGAATACACATTACGGACCGATTAATGTAACAAAGCCAATGAAATTATCGATCGATATTGACACAGGGTTATTCACGCATGACGAATTCCCAACCGCTCGAATCTGCTGATAATAGTCGGCTAAGAAGCTTGGTTAAGAAGAAATTAAGACGTAATCAATAGGGGCGCACGGCGGAAAACAGCGGGTGCTCATGAAAGGGCAGGGCGGTGGGCTTTGAAAAGGGCAGCGCGGCGCTGATTGGCTTTGAAAGGGGGCAGCTGGGCGCTACAAAAAAGGGGCACGGCGCCGCGCCGCACTAAAACGGTCTGGATAAAACACTACTGATTAGCCTGTGCGGACTGCACAGGCTAATCTGGGATGACAATTTACGCACAAGCATTTTTCCCAGTTTTCTCAGAACACGACTCAAATGGTTAGAAATTCACCAGTAAGTGTTGTGAGCCCAGATGACCGTTTCCTCTCCTTCTCCCTGTCATAATGGCTATGATGACTGAAGTCTAAATTGGCCGGTGTCACATCTTGCCCCGCTTTCAAGGGGGAAAACTCTAGTATTCCCGTGCCGCTCTGGCGAATCTCTTCCTCTGACGAGTCTCCAAAGGACATTGAGACAGTCGGTCCTGGTTCACTTAACGCCAGCGTCCGGCGTATACGTCGCGGTCGGAAGGGCAAACCATCATGATCCTCCTCTGGAAATAAAATAATTCATGAACAAAGGCCTATCACGAACATACTTAAGTCAATATTCTTAATCACCTTAGATTTTGTTCTCAATTTTTGAATGCTCAGGTTGATATTCACAGAAGTTTTTTTTGAGGTTTGAGTATGACTCATCCCTGTGTCTGGGGAAGAATATGTGAAAATTCTTATAGCTGAGACTTGAGATTGTTTGTGAGCTGACGGACATTCTCAATACTCAGCTGGTTGAAAACTCAAATCTCATCTTCTAAGTTGAGCTAAAACATTGAGAATGTTCATGTTAATGGGACCAGGCTTTATTTAGTGCATCAAGATTCTTTTATAATGCCATCGCCCCCATGAAGACTTATATATAATTATACTCTTTATTTCAACTTTTTGTTTGTCTTCAGTGACTAAACATACATGCAGTATAATTCAAATATACATTTATATATATAAACATAGAGTCATATACTATTTAAATAAAAAGTATATACATCTGACTACTATGCATACTAAGATTCATTAAACATCTGTGATATAGTGAGATATAGGATAGATGACCCTGAGCCCTTTAGTTCCCAGTGTGAAGCAAATAGTACACCTTAGTGAAATGTCTCATGCAAAAGACATGTAAGTAGGTAGGGGTTGAGCAGGGTTTCAAACCTGCG
Source organism: Dreissena rostriformis (assembly GCA_007657795.1). Classification (NCBI taxonomy): domain Eukaryota; kingdom Metazoa; phylum Mollusca; class Bivalvia; order Myida; family Dreissenidae; genus Dreissena; species Dreissena rostriformis. Next base: position 120,870 of record VMBQ01000472.1, on the reverse strand, counting down.
ACCTCAATATTCTGGTGCCAGTGTTATAAATAGACCAAGAATCGGCTCTGTAAACGAGTCGTTGGAAAGAATCATTGGAGCCAGCAATATGAAGGGTTTGAGTCTTGTTCTGGGAAAACAGGGTTTAATGCATGTGCGTAGTGTCTTTTAAGATTAGCCTGTGCAGTCTGCACGGGTAAATTAGGGAAGACGCATTCCGCCTTCACTTGATTTTCGTTAAGAAAAGACTTCCTTTAAACCAAGAATTGCATAAAAGGGGAAAGTTTTGTCCCTCATTAGCCTATGCAGACTGCACAGGCTTATTTGGGCCCACACTTTTACATGCAAAAGCATTAAGCTCCATTTTCCCAGAATACCACTCAATAATGTTCAAGTCCTAGAAGTGTGTGCTTGGCAGAGTCACTTTGTTATATGAACACAGAGTAAAACCTGTGTTATTGTACTTCAAAAAAGTCAAGTACACAGTCTTTAGTGTAATTTTCTAAGCTCTTCATTTTCTTATTGAGTCTGTATTTTATGAATTTGTTCTTGACTTTAAATTGGGTGAAAAACAGAGCACCAATAAATTTTGCTTATCTTAAATCAATATTTTTTATCATAATATTTTGATGAACAAGTTTTGCACCAAAATATTCTCAAAATCTAACTTAAAGTCGTCAAAACTATGACATTACTAAGTGAGCCTATTAAATAGGGATCCAGACCTGCAGGTTGTATGTTGGACTTTGTTTTTGCTCTCCGTTTACGAAGGTTTTTTGGTTTTTGCGGACTGTCATCATCGTGATCTGAAGAGCGTCCCATCCAAAATGTTCCGGAAAATTCCTCATCATCTCCCGCCAATGTGCGCTGAAAGACACACAGATTGTGTTGAGTAAGTGCTCTTCATGATGCAGAAGTTTTCAGGCAAAAATGTCTCATATATTTACAATGAAATGAGTCTTTCTCTGGGAAAACAGTGCTTAATGTATATGCATAACGAGTTGTCCCAGATTAGCCTGTGCAGTATGCACAGTCTAATCAGGGACGACAACTTCTGCTTTTACGGAATTTTTCTTTTAAAGCAAGTTTCTTAAAAATAAAAATCCAGTCCAGGTTGAAAGTATTGTCCCTGATAAGCCAGTGCGGACAGCACAGGCTAATCAGGAACAATACTTTACGCAATGATTTAAGCAACATTTTCCCAGGGCACGGCTCATATGTAGGAAACAAATAATCCAAATAAAAAAGAAGCTGTTTTAAGGTCAATTTTGACATCTGACCTCTAAGAGTGTCCTGGATTTTTGAGGTAGGGAGACAGGTGTTACACACAACACATTCTGTTATGATGGTTTATATTTGTGCCAAGTTATTTTAATTTCCATCCATATATTGCGAAGCTATGAGTGATACTGGACTTTTCATGGTCAAATATTTGATTTTTGACCTCTAAGCGTTATTTTTACCTTAAAGGTCGAGAAATTATTTTTAAATAGCATGATGAACTAGAAATGGCGCGGCAGAGGCCGACGCGTATCACCACACCGAATGTTTGACCTAGGTGTGCCCCAGGGGCATAGTTGAGATTGACCGTATTGTCATAGAGAAGTTCAGTATCAATTAGAAGTGAATTGGTGTAGAAATGAAGAAGTTATAGTAAAGGCAATTTTGGGTGGGTGTGACCTATGTGGGCAGGGCGCCCCAGGGTTGGTAATGAAGCCATGCATAGTTGAGATTGACCGTATTGTCATAAGAGAAGTTCAGTATCAATTTGAAGTGAATCGGTGTAGAAATGAAGAAATTATAGTAAAGGCAATTTTGGGTGGGTGTGGTCTATGTGGGCGGGGCGCCCCAGGGTTGGGAATGGGGCCATGCATGGTTGAGATTGACCGTATTGTCATAAGAGAGGTCCAGTATCAATTTGAAGTGAATCCGTGTAGAAATGAAAAAAATATAGTAAATGGAAATTTTTGGTGGGTGTAGCCTATGTGGGCGGGGCGCCCCAGGGTTGGGAATGGGGCCATGCATGGTTGAGATTGACCGTATTGTCATAAGAGAGGTCCAGTATCAATTTGAAGTGAATCGGTGAAGAAATGAAGAAATATATTATAGTAAAAGGCAATTT
>VMBQ01000472.1:82702-118385 GCA_007657795.1 Dreissena rostriformis | reverse complement strand
AGGTTTTACTATAGCCATATAAGGAAAACTGCCACGCCCCCTGGCAGCCATGTTTTTCAACCAACCGGAACCATTTACGAACTCGTTCAAGATATCATTAGAACAAATGTTCTGACTAAGTTTCATGAAGATTGGACAATAAATGTGACTTCTAGAGTGTTAACAAGGTTTTACTATAGCCATATAAGGAAAACTGCCCCGCCCCTTGGCGGCCATGTTTTTCATCCAACCGAAACCATTTTTGAACTTGTCCAAGATTTTATTGGGACACATGTTCCCACCAAGTTTCATGAAGATTGGACTAAAAATGTGACTTCTAGAGTGTTAACAAGGTTTTACTACTATAGCCATATAAGGAAAACTGCCACGCCCCCTGGCAGCCGTGTTTTTCAACCAACCGGTACCATTTTCGAACTCCTCCAAGATATTATTGAGACACATGTTCTGACCAAGTTTCATGAAGATTGGACAATAAATGTGACCTCTAGAGTGTTAACAAGGTAAATGTTGACGCCGCACGCCGCACGACGGACAAAAGGTGATCACAATAGCTCACCATGAGCACGTTGTGCTCAGGTGCGCTTAAAAATGAGTGATAATTTCTGACCCGGCCCCACCCCAACCCCCATAACTTTTGACCCAGGGGTCAGATCATAATTCCAAATAGTGCAGGGTCGCACATATTTTCATAGCTACCATGTGTGTAAGTTTCAAGGTTCTAGTGCTAATAGTGTAGGAGGAGATATTGGCCAGGACGGACGGACGGACAGATGGACGGCGGAGATAACCACAATATCCCCACCTTTTTTTTCAAAAAGGTTGGGGATAATGACCAAGTTACAGTCGGGACAATCTGTATTATAGTCAAATTTGAACTTTTGATGTCTAAGTGTGTCCTTGACCTTCAAAGTAAGGAGACAGGTGTTACATGTGAAACATTATCTTATGACGGTTTACATATGTGCTAAGTTATTTAAAAATCATCGATATATGACAAATTTATGGCAGAGACAGGAAATTTTAAGCTGCTTTATTGCCAAATCTTTGACCTCTACATGTGACCTTGGCCTTTGAGGTAGGGATATGGGTGTAACACATAACACATATTCTAATGATGGTTGACATTTGTGCCAAGTTATTTTACAATAAACAAGTGATGAATTCTAACAAGATGTGTTTGTGAAACACTATGTCCCCTTTTGAGCGAATTTGACCCATATATTTGACCTTTGACCTTGAAGGATGACCTTGACCTTTCACCACTCAAAATGTGCAGCTCCATGAGATACACATGCATGCCAAATATCAAGTTGCTCTCTTCAATATTGCAAAAGTAATGGCCAATGTTAAAGTTTGTGCAAACATACCAACAAACCAACAAACAAACCAACAAACAAACAGACAGGGGAAAAAAAATGAAATAAAAAATATATGGCAAAGTTATAAAGTTATGGCTGAGACAGGAAGTTTCGGGAAGACAGGAAGAAGCACAGACAGACAGATACACAGACAGACAGACAGACAGACAGACAGTGCAACTGCTATATGCTGCTTTCTTTGTAGAAGGCCATGGAAAGTGAGCTTTAGCTTATCCTGTTAAAACAGGCTTAAGAAATTTCCAGAAATGGGGGCCGGTATTGTAAAAAGATTTAATTTTGCACATAAAGCTTATCACCATATCCCTTCATAGATGGCCAATATCAGTTTTTAAGTCCATTTATTTGTTCATTTGAGTCGCGTTCTGAAAAAAACACATGTGCATAAAGTGTCGTCCCAGATTGGCCAGTGCAATCCGCACAGGCTAATCAGGGACGAAACTTTCCGCCTAAACTGGATTTTTACAAAGGAGAGACTTTCTTTAAACAAAAAATATCATAAAAGCGGAAAGTGTCATGATTAGCCTGTGCGGACTGCACAGGCTAATCTGGGGCGACACTTTACGCACAAGCATTAAACCACCTTTTCACAGAGCGAGGCTCATTTTATTTGTTCATTGGATCAAAACACTTACATCTCTGAGATCGAATGTGACTTCAAGATTTTTCTTGAACTGTTCAGCGAATTCTGGATACATGTCAAGAATCTCCAGCAGATCGTCCCGGTGAATGTTGTGAAGGTCGCAGTAGGTGAGTGCACGCACGTTACAGCTCGACTTTCCCACAGTCTTGTACTTACATATGTTTTCACCGAACACATCGTCCTTCCCTGCAATATATATGAGATGCGCTCTGAGAAAATGGGGGTTGAATACATGTGTGTAAAGAATCGTCCCAGATTAGCCTGTGCAGTCTGAACAGGCTAATCAGGGACGACACTTTACGCTTATATTGTATTTTTTTTTTAAAGTAAGTCTCTTCTTAGGAAAAATCAAGTTTAGGTGGAAAGTGTCATCCCTGATAAGCCTGTGCGAACTGCACAGGCTAATCTGGGACAACACTTTAAGCACATGCATTAAACCCCATTTTCTCAGAGGGAGGCTTATATGAATTGTGTTCATTTGTACTTTTCTAATTTGTTAATGATTACAAATATTGCTTCAATAATTGATGGTTTTCTTCCATAATACTGGTCACTGCTTCGGGAAAAGGTCTGGCAACTATCACACTGCGAATAGTGTGTGGTGACATCTTGGTATATAGGAAACATTTAACCAATCAAGTTGATTAACTATTCACTTAAACTTTCATTACTGGCTGAATTGAGTAATGAATTGCATCAATTATTGAAAAAGTTAGTTTAAGTCATTCAACTCAACTTGGATTAAGGTTTCCTTTTCTGGACATTAATGATTGTGAAACTTCAGATTTGGAAACCTTCCAATTCATAACAAGGGCTGTTTGTAAAACATGCATGCCCCCCATATGGGCTGTCAGTTGTAGTGGCAGCCATTGTGTGAATACGTTTTTTGTCACTGTGAACTTGACCTTTGACCTAGTGACTTGAAAATCAATAGGGGTCATCTGCCAGTCATGATCAGTGTACCTATGAAGTTTCATGATCCTAGGCGTAAGCTTTCTTGAGTTATCATCCGGAAACCATTTTACTGTTTCGAGTCACTGTGACCTTGACCTTTGACCTAGTGACCTGAAAATCAATAGGGGTCATCTGCCAGTCATGATCAATGTACCTATGAAGTTTCATGATCCTAGGCCTAAGCGTTCTTGAGTTATCATCCGGAACCATCTGGTGGACGGACGGACGGACCAACCTACCGACATGTGCAAAACAATATACCCCCTCTTCTTCGAAATGGGGCATAAAAATGAACCACATTTGAAAATGAGTTATTTCACCAGACCAGCATAATTACAAGTGGTGACCTGAAATAGCACCATAACAAGTGGGGGCATGTAATATGTGTATTCTTGAACCAATTTAAAAGTGACATTCAAATGAAACCGGAAGACCATGCTTCATACACATGCCAGGGATGGCAACATGTCAATTATGCATATAATGAACAGAAAACAAAATGCAGCATCAATACCTTATCATACATAAAGTAATTAAACGTCTTATCATAACAAGTCTTCAAATTTAAATACATGTCTGTGTTAAAATTGAAGAACAGGTTTTGTTGTAGGATATCTAAATAGAACTCAAGTAAATCAGCTGAGAATATTGGTTATAATAGTGTTTTTCCATGTATTTCCTGAACAAACATGACTGTCAGTTAGAGGCCATGAAACTAATTCATCTTACTAAATATTATTCTTTTGTCAAAATAACAAAATTTTATGGAAAAAATTTATGATTTTTTATTTTTTTTAAGAATGAAATGCAAGAATTCTGTATGAGCTAAGATATAGCAAAATTCCTTTACCACAGATAACAACAACAACGCTTTGGGAAAATGGGGCTTAACACATGTGCACGTATTGTTGTCCCAGATTAGCCTGTGCAATTTGCACAGGCTTATCAGGCATTTCACTTACACCTTATCTGGATTTTCATTTAGAAGAGACTTCCTTTACACATAAAATTCCATAAAAGAAGAAAGTGTTGCCCCTGATTAGCATGTGCGTACTGCAACTTGGCCTACAAGCATTAAGCCCCATTTTCCCAGAGTGAGGCTCATATTTTGTATGGATATATCTGTTACCATTTTTGGGGGGCCCATAACCTACACTTAACAGTGACTTAAATGAAATCAAGTGCTCAGCATAATAGTAGCCCAAACCAATGCATGTTAGTGATACATCCAAGACCCAAATCAACAAAACAAAGCATGGTGAATGTTTGAAAACCCATATGTGACCGATCCGGGAAAAAAGAAACAGTTTTCAAAATAAATAATTAAGCTACTTGACTTATTCACCTGCAATTCCTGGGTAATAACTTATGTCAGAGAGAGACCTGCACAATAAATTTGAAGCCAAGCTGTCAGTATTTTGTCCAAGGGTTGTTAGTTTATCAGTAGGATAATTCAAACATGCAATTGTCTTTATCAACACAAATGAGTCGTGCTCTGAAAAACGGGGTTTAATGCATGTGCATAAAGTGTCATCCCAGATTAGCCTGGCCAGGCTTATGAGGGACGACACTTTCTGCATAAACTGGATTTTTGCTAAGAAAAGACTTTCTTTTAACGAAAAATATCTTAAAAGCGGAAAGTGTTGTCACTGATTAGCCTGTGCGGACTGCACAGGCTAATCTGGGACGATACTAAATGCATATGCATTAAACCCCCTGTTCCCAGAGCGAGGCTCACATATAAACCCATCATTTGGCAGCTCAAGCATTGATTCATAAGATGTCTACTGGTCAATTGAACCCATTTTGCCTTTTTCTAATTATCATACCAATCACTACACATGCCATACAGCCAATCATAATCAAAGTCCTGAGCCAGTAAGTTCACGTCCATTACTAGAGAAGCTTTTATACTGTCCGTTTAGGGTATAGTAGGGACATGCTCTGGCACGATATAAATACATATAAATGAGTCTTGCTCTGTGAAAAGGGGGTTTAATGCATGAGCATAAAGTGCCATCCCAGATTAGCCTGTGCAGTCCACATAGGCTAATCAGGGACGACACTTTCCGCCTAAACTGAATTTTCATCAAGAAAAGACTTCATTTTAAATAAAAATACAATAAAAGTGGAAAGTGTCGTCCCTGATTAGCTTTTGCGGACTGCACAGGCTTATCTGGGATGACACTTTACACACATGCTTTAAACGACATTTTTCACAAAGTGAGGCTCAAATAAGTTTAAATAATTAATTACAACCAAGTTTTACCAGCCCAATACACCACAGTCCATCCAGAAGTGAACATGAGTTCAGATAATGTAGAATACCATTTGACAGACCTGTGATACCAAGTCTTTAAAAGACAAGTAGCAAAAATGTCTCGGACATCAGTTATTGCCCGCATTTAATTATTTACAAAATTAGTGTGTCGTGCAAATTGATACCAGTTCTTGAATAGTAAAGTAGCAAGAATGTCTCGGACATCAGTTATCGCCCGCAATTAAGGATTTACGAAATAAGTGTGTCATGCAAAACTCTGAAAAAATGAAGGTAATTAAGAGTGGTTAAAGGTTTTGCATAGATTGTTTTATTATTAAGAGGTGAATACTTCAGTAGAAGCAAAACTGGTGAAAACTGGTCACTCACATTTTTTATTTGGCGTTTTTTTCTTAGCTATAATTTCAAAGAAAACATAACATATTAAGTGTAAGACATAAACTATTGGCTATATAAAAGCATGAAGACTATTTAAACAAAATTAATTTTTTAATTAATTAATTACGGTACTTTATAACGCCAAGAATACAAGGTTAGTTCCAAACTAAATATTGGAAGACATGTTGTTAATACCGGTAGGTGCTTCATTTTCATTTGCAAACTGGTACATGATTACATTTTCAACAACATAAATGCTTCAAAATAAATTCTTAGTGCTAATATTGCTAATATTGAAACAACATATTTCAAAATACCTTTTTTGAAAATGTTATTCACATTAATATCAACAGAGCTATCAAACGGTGATTTAACAACAAATGGTATTACAGCTTTTGTAGAGATTTTACCATAAAACCTCCAGTTTGACCTTTGACCTAAAAGAATGACCTTGACCTTAAAGGTCGTCACATATTTTTTCTTTTCAAAATGCATCAATGAATAGAGAAGCTACTTAGCTCCAGAGTGGAAAAGTCTATTTTTCATACATACAAAGTGAATTTTTACACCTAAGTATGACCTTGACCTAAGAGGTAGCTATGTATTCTTGTATATCGGGTCACTGTCTCGTAAAGGCTAATATTTATGCATAATTATGTTGATCCTTTAATATACAAGAGTGTAACTTTTGGTTGGAACCTAATGTGTTAAAACAATTGAAAACTTCTAAACTAATGGACATCCAGTTATTTCTAGAACTACAACATTTCAAGCAGCATATACATGTACATATTTTTTGTTTTGCAATAATTTTATTAAAACGTGAAAAAATCCATTATTGTACAACATTTAAATGTAAAGAAGAGCCAAGAAATCAATTTCTTGTGGATAAAATTGAATACATATTTATTTGTGTGTTGTTGTTTTTTTTTAAACTGTTTGAAAAAAATCTTTAAAGGATGCTAAGGATTGTAAAATAGATTTCCTTAATGCCTCTAAGAAAAAGTTTACATGAAAACTTCTTTAAAATTCTTAAAAAAATGAATATTTAACAATGCATAAGTCATGCTTTGACTCTTGGTTTTTTAATAGCCAAAATACGAAAAAAACAAAAACGGAGTGTTCATGTGAAAATATTGGGTGAAAAAAATAATTGTATAATACCTTTCGATTCATCTTCTTGTCCCGCTAAAATGGTAACAGATATCATCGTCATGGAAATCAACAGATGGAACAAAACAAAAACAAAACCAAAAGACTTTTACTTAAAAATAATGATAGGTGTTTATCATAAAGCTCACATTGGTACTATATATGAGCCTTGCTCTGGAAAAACCAAGTTTAATGCATGTGCAAAATGTGTTGTCCCAGATTAGCCTGTGCAGTCTGCACAGGCTAATCAGGGACAACACTTTCTGCTTTCATTGATATTTTTGTTTGAAGTAAGTCTCTTCTTAACAAAAAGAAAGTTTACGTCAATTTTTGTGTCCCTGATTAGCCTGTGCCGACGTTACTTTAAGCTCATGCATTTAACCCTTTGAGCGCTGGAACCGGATTTTGAAGGCCTTTGCAAACAGTTTGGATCCAGATGAGACGCCACAGAACGTGGCGTCTCATCAGGATCCAAACTGTTTGCTATTCTGATAGTATTCTTTCAAATAAATCGAAGAAAATGCTTATTTTAGAAATTCAGCCGACGACATTTTAGCAGACAACAAATTTCCCAGCATGCAAAGGTTTAACCTGGTTTTCACAGAGCTGCCCATATGCATGCAGTTTACAGGATATATAATTATAACAATGATAAGCACATTAGAAAATTGATACCACTTTTTCAGTAAAACAATTGATGCTTTCAGAGATATCACATCAACAGACAAGTGACAATCAAAAGTAAATACACAGATAACATTGAAATGTTTCAGTAACATTCAACAAGTTTAATCAAATACATTTAATTTTCCTAAGTGTAACAAAAGTGCACAAAGTATTTGCTGAGACAGACTACATAAAAATATAACAACAAACAAAGGGGCTATTACTAAAACAGTATGCCCACCTCTTTAAGTTAAAAGGATGATTAAATATAAATTCTGATGAAGAGTGGAAATAGCAGTAGGACATTGTGAACAATCAATAAAGGAACAGAACTCTGAAGTTGTGTTGCTAATGATTTTTCAGGCTATTTCAATTTTGTTTTAATTGGTCAACATAATTATCCCAGTGCATTATCACAGTGCATTATCACAGTGCATTATCACGAGATATTGCAAGATTCACAGTTCAAATTTGTTGTACAAAAATAAAAATTGACAGATGTATACAAACTTTTTGCAAATAATTTTAAACAAGTGATGTGTTTGTGAAACACTATGTCCCCTTTTGAGCGATTTTGACCCATATATTTGACCTTTGACCTTGAAGGATGACCTTGACCTTTCACCACTCAAAATGTGCAGCTCCATGAGATACACATGCATGCCAAATATCAAGTTGCTATCTTCAATATTGCAAAAGTTATGATCAATGTTAAAGTTTGTGCAAACAAACCAACAAACNGTGACCTTGACCTTGGAGATATTGACGTAATTCTTTCGCGCGACACACCGTCCAATGATGGTGAACATATGTGCCAAATGATTTCAAAATCCCTTGATGAACGACATAGTTATGGCCCGGACAAGCTCATTTATGGCCATTTTTGACCTTTGACCTCAAAGTGTGACCTTGACCTTGGAGATATTGACGTAATTCTTTCGCGCGACACACCGTCCAATGATGGTGAACATATGTGCCAAATGATTTCAAAATCCCTTGATGAACGACATAGTTATGGCCCGGACAAGCTCATTTATGGCCATTTTTGACCTTTGACCTCAAAGTGTGACCTTGACCTTGGAGATATTGACGTAATTCTTTCGCGCGACACACCGTCCAATGATGGTGAACATATGTGCCAAATGATTTCAAAATCCCTTGATGAACGACATAGTTATGGCCCGGACAAGCTCATTTATGGCCATTTTTGACCTTTGACCTCAAAGTGTGACCTTGACCTTGGAGATATTGACGTAATTCTTTCGCGCGACACACCGTCCAATGATGGTGAACATATGTGCCAAATGATTTCAAAATCCCTTGATGAACGACATAGTTATGGCCCGGACAAGCTCATTTATGGCCATTTTTGACCTTTGACCTCAAAGTGTGACCTTGACCTTGGAGATATTGACGTAATTCTTTCGCGCGACACACCGTCCAATGATGGTGAACATATGTGCCAAATGATTTCAAAATCCCTTGATGAACGACATAGTTATGGCCCGGACAAGCTCATTTATGGCCATTTTTGACCTTTGACCTCAAAGTGTGACCTTGACCTTGGAGATATTGACGTAATTCTTTCGCGCGACACACCGTCCAATGATGGTGAACATATGTGCCAAATGATTTCAAAATCCCTTGATGAACGACATAGTTATGGCCCGGACAAGCTCATTTATGGCCATTTTTGACCTTTGACCTCAAAGTGTGACCTTGACCTTGGAGATATTGACGTAATTCTTTCGCGCGACACACCGTCCAATGATGGTGAACATATGTGCCAAATGATTTCAAAATCCCTTGATGAACGACATAGTTATGGCCCGGACAAGCTCATTTATGGCCATTTTTGACCTTTGACCTCAAAGTGTGACCTTGACCTTGAAGATATTGACGTAATTCTTTCGCGCGACACACTGTCCAATGATGGTGAACATATGTGCCAAATGATTTCAAAATCCCTTGATGAACGACATAGTTATGGCCCGGACAAGCGGGACAGACAGACCGACCGACAGACAGACCGACCGACAAAGTGACTCCTATATAGCCCCCATTACCAATGGTAATGGGGGTATAAAAACCAAAAAACAAACAAACAGACAGGGCAAAAACAATAATGATGTCCCCCAGTATAGACTGGGGGACATAAAAATAATTTTTCGTAAAATATTCAACCAGCGCATAAAAGACAGCTTATAATGCCATTTCTGGCTATTCGAAATACTGCGCAATTACTTAATCTATTTAACCTGTATTGTTAGTCAAAATTTGATGAGAATTTATGTAAAGCACTTTGTTTAAGGCCCCGTCACACTAGGCCACGTCCATGAAGACCGCACTGCATCCTAAAAATGTCGTAGGACGAAGCGAGGACGGGGTAAAAATTGTAAAAAATGCATTTCTCAAGTTCCTGCTTCGCTCATACCACGTTTGCGCTAAGTTCTTACTGTGTCCAACACGTTCCCGCTATGTTCTTACTGCGAGTGTATACAGGCGGGTACCACATCCAACACGTTCTTGCTATGCTTTAACTACGTTCGTAGTAGGTTGCTTCTACGACCGCCAAGATAGCACTGCGTTCTTACCACACGCTCATCAATTTCTCACCGCATTCTATGTCTGCATATAAATACTGCGATTCGGCTGGATCTGATCATTCAATCTGCGACTTTCTTCTAAGCAAAAGTAAAGTATTTTATATCAGAAGATTTCCATTTTTATCGTAATATTAAATAAAGGGAAATAAATCCAGTTTTTATAATCGACCACCAGAACATGGCATAGAGCCAGCTGCAAACGTACCTTAGACGTGATAAGCACCGGTAGAACGTACTAAGAACCTAATGCGGTCTTTTGAAACGTAGTAGGGACATTTCATTGTCGCAACACTAGTGTGGAAGGGTCGTAGTGAAAACCCGATGGACGTAGCAAGAACGTAGTGACAATCTAGAGACACACTTGTCCACGTCTGCACTACGCGTGTATTGCGTCAATAAGGTCCTTACTAGGTTTTAGCTAGGTCATTACTACGACCTTACCAAGTTCTTACCACGTCCTGATTTGATCACGTCCTCGCCACGTAAGTTTTGAACATGTTCAAAGTTCACCCACGTCCTTCAAGTCCATGAAGACCGTACCACACAAAAAGCCGTATCTACTGCATCCTCGCTACGTTGTACACGTTCGCACTGCGTCCTGGCATATTTTTAAGGACGTAGTGGGAACGTGGCCTAGTGTGACGGTGGTATTACATCAATTACTAAATGTCAAATGTTTGGCAGTGACTTTAACAGCATTTAGAGCTTTATTCTTTCAACTAAAAATTCCACTGGAAAATTAAATTTAAGCCGTCTTTTATGCGCAATTAATATTTGAGAATAGTATCACCATAAGTTTATACATTTGTACACAAAACATTTTTATCAGTGTGTTCAGCTCCCATTTGGAACGAGTGTAAACCCCGTCGATTCTACATACTGATTAAAATGCTCAGGAGGCTCCTTAAAGGGACTGTAAACCACGAATGACAAAAAAAGAAAACTTCTAAAATACCGCATTTTTTTTTCAAACTATTAGTTTATATTGATTAAAATATCACGACTGGTATATAACATTACTTGAAAAGTTGTTGTTTTTTTCCTTTTTTTTTGTATTTATTTATTTTTACTGGGTACGCATACCAGGTAACTACCAGTTAACTATAAATAACGCAAGTAGATTGATCATCATCGTCACGTGGTAAACCCAGGAATGCAAATTGTGCATGCGTAGTGAATTGTATATATTTTGTATATAAAATGATCAATCAATTTGCGTTATTTATAGTGTTTATATCGTTATGTCACCTATTTTCGCGATGTACTTTCGATTTCACATCGCAAAATTTTATTACCGAATAAACTGAAAATATGAACTTTTTTCAAGTAATGTAATTTAACAGTCGTGATATTTTAATCAATATTAACTAATAATTGTAAAAAAAATACGGTATTTTAGAACTTTTCTTTTTTCGTCACTCGTGGTTTACAGTCCCTTTAAGGTTGATTGCAAACTGTTTAAAACTTTTGGACTGGGGTCCGTTTTCACCAACTAATTCTAAGACTAAGAATCTAAAAAAATGAATATTCTTCAAACTGTTTTGTTCTTATAGTATAATACTGTTTATTATAACACAAATTAAATACCTGTAATTACACAATTCTTCATTTATAACCATTTATTTATGACAATAGCAACATTTTCAGCATTGATATATTCGAATGCTGAACGCATTTTCTTGGTTCAATGTCTGTTCTTTATTCTTAAGTCTAACAATGGCTTGGTGTATACGGGCGCAAATCTATCTACTTACCAATATTACAGTATCAGAAACCAAAGTATTTCCTGCCATCTGGATGGCGGGGAGGGGGCATAAAGAATATGTATTTCCCCTTGCTCTGTAAAAACAGACTTTACTGTATGTGCATGTCGTCCCAGATTAGCCTGTGCAGTCCGTCTGGGCCGCACATGCATTAAGCCCCATTTTCCCAGCCCGAGGCTCATATACTGTATCCCTATTCTGTTTCCCACAACTGTTTCAATGGTCTTACCTAGAATGGCGACCACGATATCATCCTTCAGGATCTCTATGGACCCCCGGGACACAAAGTACAGGGCGGTCAGGATGTCCCCTCTGTGTACCAGGGTGTCCCCAGGGGGCACATGGGTCGTCTTGAACTTCATCGACAACGCCCGCAGGCAGCCCGGGCTTGCACCTTGTGAATGTTGAATATACCATGTGAAAAATATATAGATAAGACGCCCTTAAAGACACTGTCCCATAGAATATACACTGCAGAACGTAGATAAAATGTGTGATTACTATTACTTTAGAGTTTATTTTCTATTCATTGTTTCTTGGTGGATAAAATGTGTAATAACTAATACATAGAGATTATTTTCTATTCATTGTTTCTTCAAAGATAAAATTTGTGAAAACTAATACTAGTAATTTTCTATTGCTTGTTTCTTATTGTCAGTATAACACAATTTGGCATTCTTATGCATAGAAACATATAGCCATGAAGGCAATAGCCTTAGTTTATACATTGCCAAACATCAGAAAGATAAAGATTTCTTTATTGACTGATAAAATATTAGAATGAAAACATAATTATGATTCTAACATGATCTGAAAATTTTGTGTGCATTTGAAACTATTTTTTACATATTCAAGACTACATTTGAGATGTTTATTAGAAGTTTTACAATGGTAAGTTTGTTGTTTGTTCATAAAAAGATCCCTATACAAGTATCATGTCAGATTAATTATACACTATTGGCATATAAGAAGTCTATGAACATGTTGGTGAAGATACTGGATTTAAACTTGGTTCAACAATTACAGAAATTGTAGGCTCCAAATTAAAAATATTGACCAATGAAAATGCTTGTTACATTTTGATATCAAATACATTAAAAATATTTACCAATGAGAATGCTTGTTACATTTGGATGTCAAATGAATTTTAAATATTTACCAATGAGCATACTTGTTACATTTGGGTGTCAAATCAATTTAAAATATTTACCAATAAGAATGCTTATTACATTTGGATGTCAAATTTCGTATGTGGAAGGTTTATAATAAAGACTAAGATTTTAGTGTAGTTTATTGGTTATATAGAGAATCAATTAAGACAGGTACACGTACCTCTGAAGGCTGAACAGTTACTGAGCAAGGTACGGTTGAGATGAAAGCAAATGTCTGCCTGAAGACACTCCGGGAAACTCTTCAGCACCTGATATACAAGATCAGAGGGATCATAGAAAATTTGAGCAGCTCTGGGAAAACAGGACTACCCTGCAGTCCGCACAGGCAATTCAGGGAGGACACTTTCCGTCCAAACTGGATTTTCCCTAAGAACAGACTACCTTCAAATGAAAAAAACAATACAAGCGCAAAGTGTCGTCCCTGATTAGCCTGTGCAGACTGCACAGGCTAATCTGGGACAACACTTTTTGCACATGCATAAAGCCCTGTTTTCCCAAAGTGCAGATCATAATTTTTCATTTTATTTCATAATCAAGCCTGCACTGAACAAATAGAAACCCATGAGATAAACTTTTATTCAAAACTGAGGAATGCAGCAAATACATGCAGTACAAAGAAATCAATGTGTTGATTATAATTAATTGTGCATTTTACAGCAGAAAAGGGTGAAAGGCCAAAGTTTTTGGTTCACATTTTTCAAAGCCTTCCTGAACAAACTCGTCTTTTATAATACAACAGCAGAAACCATATCTGGTAGAAACAAAACATATTATATGTACTACTTATTGTTTGCGAAGAGTCGCTCAAAGCAAACTTTATCAAGAAATTCAAGCAAGAAATTGTTTCTGCAAATAGTAATAAACTTCAAAGAATTAATATTCGTGGTATGAATGAACTGTTCAGGTATTGCCATGTAACTGATATAGCGGTTGAATGATGCCTGGAACAAACTATTTTTGAAGAAACCATTACCAAATGTCAAGTTGCAAGATGGGATGCAATATTTATAGGCACTAAACACCCAAAATGTGAGATCATCAACATAATCTTCTAAAACTGCAATATTTATAGGCACTAAACACCCAAAATGTAAGATCATCAACATAATCTTCTAAAACTGCAATATTTATAGGCACTAAACACCCAAATGTGAGATCATCAACATAATCTTCTAAAACAATATTTATATGTTTAAACACCCAAAATGTAAGATCATCAACATAATCTTCTGAAACACTGATGGAAAAGGGAGAAACAATGTTTCTAGGTAATCAATATTCATTCCAACCAGGTTTTGTACAAAGACATAAATTTCAGTGGCAAATAATTATACAGGACCTCACTGAAATTGCTGTGTCGAGCCAAGGGCTCCATAATTTTGCTACGGAAAAGGCAGACATTTATTCCCTTAAATGATTCATAATGCTGGGACCATGAAGTCTTCTCTGTTAAAAATTGTTTTCTTCTTGGAAAACAGTTGGTATAATTAGTCCAAACATGGACAACTAAAAACAAAAAAGAGAAACTGAGATTTAGATTGCGAAATCTGTTTTGTGGCATAAAATAATATAATAACATACAAAAGAAGGAGACGATACAAGCGCACCAAATAAACATGTTTTCATTAAATTAATTGTCCAATATTTCTTAAAAGTCAATCTCATTATTCAAGCTAAGATTCTTGCTTATCTTGTGGGAGTTTAACATTATTTTTTTATTCAATCTTTCAGTCATGTTGGCATTGTTATTAAACAGACATAATATTCACAAATGCATTGATTACTTAACCCTTTGAGCGCTGGAACCGGATTTTGAAGGCCTTTGCAAACAGTTTGGATCCAGATGAGACGCCACAGAACGTGGCGTCTCATCAGGATCCAAACTGTTTGCTATTTTGATAGTATTCTTTGAAAAAAAATCAAAGAAAATGCTTATTTCAGAAATTTAGCAGACAACATTTTAGCAGACGACAAATTTCCCAGCATGCAAAGGGTTAAGCATGTTCTACAGTTGCCAAACTTATAGGAAACACCAGGCCTGAAATGATCTAAACCTTTATTGACAGCCTTTTTGAGCCTCGCTCGGTGAAAATGGGGTTAACTGTATGTGGGTAAAGTGTCGTCCCAGATAAGCCTATGCAGTCTGCACAGGCTAATCAGGGACAACACTTTCCGCCTTAACTGGATTTTTGCTAAGAAGAGACTTTCTTTAAATGGAAAATATAAAAACGGAACTGCGAACTGCACAGGCTAATCTGGGACGACACTTTACGCACATGCATTATGCCCAATTTTCTCAGAACACGACTCATTAGCTGTGAGCTGGCAGTTATATAGGCCATCGTTCTGGGAAAACTTTGCCTAATGCATGTGGGTAAAGAGTCATCCCAGATTCATTAAGTCATTAATACTTAATGGTGTGGTACTCAACACACTATCATTGATCAATACCATTGGCAAAGTGAATTTTTACACAGTAATATTACAATCTCAATGCCATTAGAACATTGTCAGGGCAGGGTGACATTTTTTTTATGGAATAATTTTGTGCAAAATAACTTTCAGACACAACTTTTCAAAAATTATTTGTTAGTGTCCGAAAACTTAGAGTTATAAGGGTAATGAACCATATCCTGATAGCCATTTGGTGTCCTATCAACTGTTCTGAATGAAAAATCAGGTTTTAGACATAACAAATATGTGTAGCCACTTACCTGACGAACCCTAATTTTTACTGCAAACACTTTTTTTTTGGTATCCCAGGTTTTGTTCTCAGTCATGTTTGCTTGTCATATTTAATCACAAATGCTAAATAAGAATTAACATATGAGGATTTTTTTTTACATTTGGATGTTTTTTTTCTGAAGTGGGAAATAAGTGATGTATTGTAAAAAACTTTAACAAATCACGTACCATATGAGCTGCGTTGTGAGAAAACTAAGCTTAATGCATGTGCATTAACTGTCGTCCCTAATCAGGGACAATTAACTCTTTACGCCTAGACTGGATTTTCATTAAAAAGAGACTTCCTTAAAACAAAAAATTCCGTGAAAGCGGAAAGTGTCTTCCCTGATTAATCTGGGAGGACACTTGATGAAAATGCATTAAGCACAATTTTCATAGTTTTCCCATGTTTTGGTATGTTAGTGGAAATAAACAACTTTTTTTTGTACTTTTCGTACCATATTCATGTCAATCCCGTTGGTGTAAGACCAGGCGTGTTGGAAGTACTCTTCCAGTCTCTGTCGGAGGGGGTTGGGTATCTGGTGAAAGCGTATGAACTCCTTGATGCGTAACATCTGCGTGTGGTAGCGTGACGTGCCGGAGTAGAGGCGCTGGATGATGGCGCTCACGTTACCAAAGATACTGGCGTACATCAGAGCTGAAGAATTTGAGAGAGTAGAGAACTAGGTCAGAAGATTCTACAGATTTTACAATTAGATCAGTATATTAACCCTTTACCACTTATATGTATTTTGACAAGTGTGTAGTACCTTAAAAAATAAAATAAAAAATTGAAGGCCTATCTTACTAGATTCTAGACTAGTTTTAAAGGCTTCATTTCAACCGAATATACCGATGAACAGCAAACAGCATGAAACCTGAACAGCCTGCGAGTTACTCGCAGACTGTTACGGTTTTATGCTGGTTGCAAAGGCCATTTTCACTTTGCTTCTGATCGGGAAAGGGTTAAATAGATTTTACAATTAAATCAGTAGATTCAACAGATTCTACAATTAGATCAGTAGATTCAACAGATTTAACAATGTTGCATCACTCTGGGAAAACAGGGCTTAATGCATGAGCTTAAAGTGTCGTCCTAGATTAGCCTGTGCAGTTTGCAGAGGCTTATCAGGGAAGACATTACCCCCCTTTTTATGGTATTTTTTTTTGTTTAAAGAAAGTCTTTTCTTAGCGAAAATCCAGTTTAGGTGGAAAATGTTGGCCCTAATAAGCCTGTGCAGACTGCACAGGCTTATCTGCGATGACACTTTACGCACATGCATTAAGCCCAGTTTTCCAAGAAAAACCTAAATCAAAAACAGCAAATTTAGCAGTAAGTTCTCAAGCTGATTATTATCATGCATCTTTTTCACGTCATAAAACATTACATAGGAAATCCACTTAATCCAATTAACATGATAAGAACACCTAAGATTTTTCAGAGTTTGTATTCAGTCTTCACGTCATAAAAAATTAAAAAAAAAGAAATCCGCTTACATCCGATTAACATGATAAGAATACTGAAGATTTTTTCCGAGTTTGTATTTGGAGAAACATTCCCGAAGCCCACGCTGGTGAGACTGCTGAAAGTGAAGTACAAGGCCGTCACGTATTTCGACTTCATCGTGACCCCATCGTGTGTGCTGTTTAACGTCTGGTGCGTCTGTCGGGCTAACTCGTCCAACCAACCGATCTTTGGATCCGGCAAGTGTGGACGCTCGAAGTTCGCGATGGCGTACCAGATGCATGCCAACCAATGAGCGATTAGGGCGAAGGTTGCCATAAGCAACAGCAACATGGCAGCCCCGTATTCTGAGTATCGATCCAACTTGCGGGCCACACGAACAAGTCGAAGCAATCGAGCTGTCTTTAACAGACCAATTAATGTTGTTGTCTGAAATGTAGAATTTTAAGGATTTATTTACAAGGCTACACAGATTATCTTTTTATTACACAATCTTGATATTGTTGCTGTTGCTTTGTTAATTGGAAGGAAAGAGAGATCTCCAAACAAGCAAGAACATGTAAGAAGTGGAAAGAAGATAAATGGAGCCCGTATTTACCCACCAGGTATTATATTAAAGAACAAGAATAAAGAAGAGTCTTAAAACTGTTCTTTTAAAAAAAAAATGAATGTTGAGTCATGCTATTGAACTACTATTATAACGTTTTATTGTAGAACAATTGGTTAACACATGAGCATGATTGCAAATATGTATATCTTTACACTTTTAACTCTTTCAGTGCTGGAACCAAATTTTGAAGGCCTTTGCAAACAGTTTGGATCCAGATGAGACGCCACAGAACGTGGCGTCTCATCAGGATCCAAACTGTTTGCTATTCTGATAGTATTCTTTGAAAAAAAATCGAAGAAAATGCTAATTTTAGAAATTCAGCAGACCACATTTTAGCAGACGACAAATTTTCCAGCATGCAAAGGGTTAAGTTTTTCTCCTTGGATCTAAGTCTATTCTTTATTTTAAAGTCTAAGTTTTGGTTGATGATTATGGGCCTGGGTTATTTCTTTAGACTTTACAGGTGCATTCTAGTGCCCTATTAGTTCTAGGCCCAATTTCTCTCATGCACTCGCAACTAAATAACCACAACATGTTTTATTATTTCAACAAAATCTTACAGCTTAGAACTTGCCAATATTGCGCATGAAA
Source organism: Dreissena rostriformis (assembly GCA_007657795.1). Lineage (NCBI taxonomy): Eukaryota > Metazoa > Mollusca > Bivalvia > Myida > Dreissenidae > Dreissena > Dreissena rostriformis. Next base: position 100,007 of record VMBQ01000472.1, on the reverse strand, counting down.
CAACTTAAAGATGCAAAAACTCTGAAATAACCAGGATTAAGCAGCTGTTTAGTTCAGTCATAAAAATAATCTATTATGATAATATCATTGCTTGGGTAAATGATTCAATAGCAAGCAAATCTTCTTTGAAAAATCTTTTAGAAATAAAAACTAATCATGTAAATACTGCATCTTGTGCTGGAAAAACAAAACAAAACATGTTGTTATTTTTATTACAAATGAATACCAGCGATAATTTCCCATCTCATATCTTTGCTATGAGCCTTGACTTAGGAAAATCAGGATAAGCCTGTATAGTCCGTACAGGCTAATCAGGGACGACACTGCCTGTATAGTCCGTACAGGCTAATCAGGGACAACACTAGCCTGTATTGTCCGTACAGGCTAATCAGGGACGACACTTTCTGCCTTAACTGGATTTTTGCTTAAAAGAGACTTACTTTAAATGAAAAATACCATAAAAGAGGAAAGTGTCGTCCCTGATGAGCCTGTGCAGACTGCACAGGCTAATCTGGGACGACAGTTAAGCACATGTATTAAGCCCCATTTTCCCAGAGCTAGGCTCCTATTATTTCATGTCGAAAAAATTTCAAGTTGTCTGATTATACTGCAGTACAGATACATTTCAAAGAAAGCAATTTAATAATCTATGTCTGAAAAAGTAGATTGTTTTGTTTCATCAAAGGAAGCTCTGTCAGACAGCAAAGAAAACAAAAGCTGAGAAGATATCATACATAATTATGTACATGAAAGACATATTGAACAACACAAATCTGTTGCCCAAACTTTTGCGTATGATCATAAAATTTTAGAGAGAATTTGTTTAAGCGACTTTGAGGAATGTAATGCTATAAAACATTTTATCTGAAACGTTGTAATAAATCAGACTGCCAGGAGTAATGCTATAGATTTACTTGATAAAATGTTTAACTTTGAACATATTTGCTACTATAGATTCGCAAACAGTTTGTTTTTATAAAGTCTGAATGAATTATTTTAACAAGAAATAATGTAATCTATTAGACAAATAAATGTCAATGGTGATTATATCTTCTTTTATTGCAGAAGACAATGTAAATATACTATATTACCATATATAACCTCTCAAATAGTTTGTATAAAGTGATGTTTTCCATTATTTTAGTCCATCATAAAACCATAGCTTATTTTCTGACAGAGATGCAAGTATAACTGTTATAACTCATAAATCATTTGGGCATTCAACTTCTTGCACTAGGCAATTTTATTTTTTTTCATTGCTATATGCAACCAGAATAAAACCAGAACAGCCTGCTAGTAACTCGCAGTCTGTCCAGGTTTTATGCTGCTCATCAGTATCTTAGGGTTGGAAATGAAGCCTTTAAACATATTAAGAAAGGTCTTAATTTCAATTTGCATCCCTAAAGGACTACAAACACGCAAAAATGCATATCTGAGCGGTAAAGGGTTAACCCTTTCAGTGCTGGAACCGGATTTTGAAGGCCTTTGCAAACAGTTTGGATCCAGATGAGACGCCACAGAACGTGGCGTCTCATCAAGATCCAAACTGTTTGCTATTCTGAAAGTATTCTTGGAAAAAAATTTGAAGAAAATGCTAATTTTAGAAATTCAGCAGTCGACATTTTAGAGACGACAAATTATTTTAATCAGCTAAGGAACATTTTTAATTTTTAACTTCAGCAGAAAATGAAAAGAAATTATAGGAAATGACATTTCACCTCGTCAGTTTCCGATCCCCACAGCAGCAGATCAAACGGTATCGCGGCAACGACATCGATCAGGAACCAGCCCTTGAAATAGTGGACCGCGATCTTCCCAGGGTGACTCACCACCTCGTCGTTCTTGTTGACGTATGTCGTGCGGAAGTTGATGAGGATATCGATGATGAACATGATGTCCACGATGAGGTCAGTGATAGTGAGAGGGTCAGAGTAGCGGGTCTTGGCGTCGCGGTTGTGGTCGGTGAGGAGGAACGCTGCCATGTAGGGCGTCACGACGGCGGTGTAGATAACAAGCAGGAGGATGATCCAATCCCAGACGGCCTTGAACGGCGAGTAGTGCAGGATTGTGCACTTGTGTATCTTTGGTGACTGCAGCTTGTATTCCGGAAGTACGTCTGCGCCTAGCGACAACACCTGCAAGGCAAAGTACTTATTAAGCGTTATGTGGCAGAGAAAGTGTTAAGACTCCGTTGATGTTTTACCTTCACTGAACATAATAAGTTAGGCATAAACAGAGGGCTGCAGCACCCTGCCGTCCCAAGTTCCCAACCTTCCCACATTGGTCCCCAACAATGCCCTTTTTTGATTTGATCACATTATTATATAGAAAATGTTATTTGAAGTTTCAATCAATTAATTACATTTTTACAGTGAAACTAGTTTTATTGGTTATAGAAACAATGTTTTAAATGAAAATACATGTTACATGAAATATATACAAATATAACACATGCTATATTAAAATATGCCACAGGGATAATATTTATGACCTTGTCCACTTAAGTGCCCTTTTGATAAATTATCACCCAAAAGGATATGTAAATATTATAATGTTAACGTAAGTCTATTGCAGTTATGCTTTAAAGTATACAGATATTAATATTTAATATTTGTTCTTCTTCAGAATAACATCTGAATTTAAGGATCCACACAGATTACCTACTTTTAATAATGTAAATGAAATCACAAATATAAACTTTTTAAATAAGTTCCATGCAAATAATTAATAAAACAAACTCAAATTGTGTCACTTTGAATCTGGGATACTGACTATGATATTTTCTTATGTCAAACGATTTTGAATGTGTAATGTTCATGTCATCATTTGAAATAAGTCCTTTATTTGAGCTGCCCTCTGGGAAAATGGGGCTTAATGCATGTGCGTTAAGTGTCGTCCCAGATAAGCCTGATAAGACTGCACAAGCTTACCAGGAACAACACTTTTTGTCTGATGGTATTTTTCGTTTAAAGGAAGTCTCTTCTAAGAGAAAATCCAGTGTATGCTGAAAGTGATGGTCCTAACTAGTCTGTGCAAACTGCACAGGCTAATTTGGGAAAACACTTTACACAAATGCATTAAGCCCCGTTTTTCCATAGCGAGGCTCATATGTATGCTATATGTAAAACGCCAAATTTCAGCACTCATGCTACACCAGTGCTGTTCACCTAATTTCCGTTTTGTACCAAATATTTGGATATATGCATATTTTAACATAAATACTATAACACAAACTATGAACAGTAAACCTAAACGTTATTTTGTGTACAATGCTGCATTTATCAATCAGCATTCCATCCTGGGAGACATAATACAGGTGTCTTGGACAGATATGAAACTCATTCTGGGAAAACTGGGCTTAATGCATATGCATAAAGTGTTGTCCCAGATAAGTCTGTGCAGTCTGCACAGGCTAATCAGGGACGCCACTTTCTGCCATAAATGGATTTTTACTAAGAAGAGACTTCCTTAAAACAAAAAATACCATAAAAGCGGAAAGTTTTGTCCCTGATTAGCCTGTGCAGACTGCACAGGCTGATCTGGGACAACACTTTATGTACATGCATTAAGCCCAGTTTTCCCAGGCTCATATTCTCCACAGGTGTGAATATCCTCTGCCTGCTGCTGCATATGGAGAAAGCAATCACATAGAAAAACCATCAAAACCAAAAACCAGTTCACCCTTGAGCTGTACAGGAACTTTCAAAATATATAAGAAAGCCTTTGGGGATTGCAACCACAAATTCCCAACATTTAAGCTGTAATTGTATTTCCAACAATTGAGGCAGGACCAAATGGGTCTCAGTATTTCTTTCTTGATGGACACCATACTACAAACCTCATGGACATAAACATGTTGCAGATCTGGTATTGGAATTTACAAGTCACACTTTGTTTTACAACAATTCTCTTATAAATTAAAAAAATATATAAAAAAATGAGAGATGTGTTTGTCAGAAACACAATGCCCCCCTAATGCTTTGANAAAAAAACCTTTGACCTTGAAGAATGACCTTGACCTTTCACCACTCAAAATGTGCAGCTCCATGAGATACACATGCATGCCAAGTATCAAGATGCTGTCATCAATAATGCAAAAGTTAGGACAAAACTTTACCCTAGGTTAAAGTTTTAAGACAGACAGACAGACAGACACACACAATGACGGACAGACAGGAAGCAGTCCAAAAACAATATACCCCCTTTTTTTTTAAAAGGGGCATAAAAAAAACTCCATTTTGTAAAGCGTGCACTTGCAAACTGTTTGACTATGCATTTTAGAATAACTAAACCCACACAGCATAATCAACAAAAACAATTTCCATTAGCTGCAGTACAAATAGGATCTATTAAACAATACATTAATTATTTTGAAACTATAAAATCTGCGATTTCAAAATCTTCTGAGTAAAACAAGCAAACTAAAAGAACATAAAAAGTGGAAATCTTGTAATTGCTTTGGGATTTTTTCTGAAGCTTTGAAACTTATGTCACAATTCACATGTAGTGTGGTTAAGGCAGTTACAACTGGTACCTTCTATATTGCCAAACAATTAGATTATCTGGCTTTAATTGACATCTTGTCACTGAAACCCAAGAGAGACGAATATAATCAGCCTGCAAGGAGAGTCAACGAAAATCCAGTTTCAGCGGAAAGTGTTGTCCCTGATAAGCCTGTGCTGACTACACAGGCTAATCTGGGACAACACTTTATGCACATGCATTAAGCAAGGCTCATNAAACATACATATATCTGGGCTTATATCCCATACCCAAACATACATATATCTGGGCTTATATCCCATACCCAAACATACATATATCTGGGCTTATATCCCATACCCAAACATACATATATCTGGGCTTATATCCCATACCCAAACATACATATATCTGGGCTTATATCCCATACCCAAACATACATATATCTGGGCTTATATCCCATACCCAAACATACATATATCTGGGCTTATATCCCATACCCAAACATACATATATCTGGGCTTATATCCCATACCCAAACATACATATATCTGGGCTTATATCCCATACCCAAACATACATATATCTGGGCTTATATCCCATACCCAAACATACATATATCTGGGCTTATATCCCATACCCAAACATACATATATCTGGGCTTATATCCCATACCCAAACATACATATATCTGGGCTTATATCCCATACCCAAACATACATATATCTGGGCTTATATCCCATACCCAAACATACATATATCTGGGCTTATATCCCATACCCAAACATACATATATCTGGGCTTATATCCCATACCCAAACATACATATATCTGGGCTTATATCCCATACCCAAACATACATATATCTGGGCTTATATCCCATACCCAAACATACATATATCTGGGCTTATATCCCATACCCAAACATACATATATCTGGGCTTATATCCCATACCCAAACATACATATATCTGGGCTTATATCCCATACCCAAACATACATATATCTGGGCTTATATCCCATACCCAAACATACATATATCTGGGCTTATATCCCATACCCAAACATACATATATCTGGGCTTATATCCCATACCCAAACATACATATATCTGGGCTTATATCCCATACCCAAACATACATATATCTGGGCTTATATCCCATACCCAAACATACATATATCTGGGCTTATATCCCATACCCAAACATACATATATCTGGGCTTATATCCCATACCCAAACATACATATATCTGGGCTTATATCCCATACCCAAACATACATATATCTGGGCTTATATCCCATACCCAAACATACATATATCTGGGCTTATATCCCATACCCAAACATACATATATCTGGGCTTATATCCCATACCCAAACATACATATATCTGGGCTTATATCCCATACCCAAACATACATATATCTGGGCTTATATCCCATACCCAAACATACATATATCTGGGCTTATATCCCATACCCAAACATACATATATCTGGGCTTATATCCCATACCCAAACATACATATATCTGGGCTTATATCCCATACCCAAACATACATATATCTGGGCTTATATCCCATACCCAAACATACATATATCTGGGCTTATATCCCATACCCAAACATACATATATCTGGGCTTATATCCCATACCCAAACATACATATATCTGGGCTTATATCCCATACCCAAACATACATATATCTGGGCTTATATCCCATACCCAAACATACATATATCTGGGCTTATATCCCATACCCAAACATACATATATCTGGGCTTATATCCCATACCCAAACATACATATATCTGGGCTTATATCCCATACCCAAACATACATATATCTGGGCTTATATCCCATACCCAAACATACATATATCTGGGCTTATATCCCATACCCAAACATACATATATCTGGGCTTATATCCCATACCCAAACATACATATATCTGGGCTTATATCCCATACCCAAACATACATATATCTGGGCTTATATCCCATACCCAAACATACATATATCTGGGCTTATATCCCATACCCAAACATACATATATCTGGGCTTATATCCCATACCCAAACATACATATATCTGGGCTTATATCCCATACCCAAACATACATATATCTGGGCTTATATCCCATACCCAAACATACATATATCTGGGCTTATATCCCATACCCAAACATACATATATCTGGGCTTATATCCCATACCCAAACATACATATATCTGGGCTTATATCCCATACCCAAACATACATATATCTGGGCTTATATCCCATACCCAAACATACATATATCTGGGCTTATATCCCATACCCAAACATACATATATCTGGGCTTATATCCCATACCCAAACATACATATATCTGGGCTTATATCCCATACCCAAACATACATATATCTGGGCTTATATCCCATACCCAAACATACATATATCTGGGCTTATATCCCATACCCAAACATACATATATCTGGGCTTATATCCCATACCCAAACATACATATATCTGGGCTTATATCCCATACCCAAACATACATATATCTGGGCTTATATCCCATACCCAAACATACATATATCTGGGCTTATATCCCATACCCAAACATACATATATCTGGGCTTATATCCCATACCCAAACATACATATATCTGGGCTTATATCCCATACCCAAACATACATATATCTGGGCTTATATCCCATACCCAAACATACATATATCTGGGCTTATATCCCATACCCAAACATACATATATCTGGGCTTATATCCCATACCCAAACATACATATATCTGGGCTTATATCCCATACCCAAACATACATATATCTGGGCTTATATCCCATACCCAAACATACATATATCTGGGCTTATATCCCATACCCAAACATACATATATCTGGGCTTATATCCCATACCCAAACATACATATATCTGGGCTTATATCCCATACCCAAACATACATATATCTGGGCTTATATCCCATACCCAAACATACATATATCTGGGCTTATATCCCATACCCAAACATACATATATCTGGGCTTATATCCCATACCCAAACATACATATATCTGGGCTTATATCCCATACCCAAACATACATATATCTGGGCTTATATCCCATACCCAAACATACATATATCTGGGCTTATATCCCATACCCAAACATACATATATCTGGGCTTATATCCCATACCCAAACATACATATATCTGGGCTTATATCCCATACCCAAACATACATATATCTGGGCTTATATCCCATACCCAAACATACATATATCTGGGCTTATATCCCATACCCAAACATACATATATCTGGGCTTATATCCCATACCCAAACATACATATATCTGGGCTTATATCCCATACCCAAACATACATATATCTGGGCTTATATCCCATACCCAAACATACATATATCTGGGCTTATATCCCATACCCAAACATACATATATCTGGGCTTATATCCCATACCCAAACATACATATATCTGGGCTTATATCCCATACCCAAACATACATATATCTGGGCTTATATCCCATACCCAAACATACATATATCTGGGCTTATATCCCATACCCAAACATACATATATCTGGGCTTATATCCCATACCCAAACATACATATATCTGGGCTTATATCCCATACCCAAACATACATATATCTGGGCTTATATCCCATACCCAAACATACATATATCTGGGCTTATATCCCATACCCAAACATACATATATCTGGGCTTATATCCCATACCCAAACATACATATATCTGGGCTTATATCCCATACCCAAACATACATATATCTGGGCTTATATCCCATACCCAAACATACATATATCTGGGCTTATATCCCATACCCAAACATACATATATCTGGGCTTATATCCCATACCCAAACATACATATATCTGGGCTTATATCCCATACCCAAACATACATATATCTGGGCTTATATCCCATACCCAAACATACATATATCTGGGCTTATATCCCATACCCAAACATACATATATCTGGGCTTATATCCCATACCCAAACATACATATATCTGGGCTTATATCCCATACCCAAACATACATATATCTGGGCTTATATCCCATACCCAAACATACATATATCTGGGCTTATATCCCATACCCAAACATACATATATCTGGGCTTATATCCCATACCCAAACATACATATATCTGGGCTTATATCCCATACCCAAACATACATATATCTGGGCTTATATCCCATACCCAAACATACATATATCTGGGCTTATATCCCATACCCAAACATACATATATCTGGGCTTATATCCCATACCCAAACATACATATATCTGGGCTTATATCCCATACCCAAACATACATATATCTGGGCTTATATCCCATACCCAAACATACATATATCTGGGCTTATATCCCATACCCAAACATACATATATCTGGGCTTATATCCCATACCCAAACATACATATATCTGGGCTTATATCCCATACCCAAACATACATATATCTGGGCTTATATCCCATACCCAAACATACATATATCTGGGCTTATATCCCATACCCAAACATACATATATCTGGGCTTATATCCCATACCCAAACATACATATATCTGGGCTTATATCCCATACCCAAACATACATATATCTGGGCTTATATCCCATACCCAAACATACATATATCTGGGCTTATATCCCATACCCAAACATACATATATCTGGGCTTATATCCCATACCCAAACATACATATATCTGGGCTTATATCCCATACCCAAACATACATATATCTGGGCTTATATCCCATACCCAAACATACATATATCTGGGCTTATATCCCATACCCAAACATACATATATCTGGGCTTATATCCCATACCCAAACATACATATATCTGGGCTTATATCCCATACCCAAACATACATATATCTGGGCTTATATCCCATACCCAAACATACATATATCTGGGCTTATATCCCATACCCAAACATACATATATCTGGGCTTATATCCCATACCCAAACATACATATATCTGGGCTTATATCCCATACCCAAACATACATATATCTGGGCTTATATCCCATACCCAAACATACATATATCTGGGCTTATATCCCATACCCAAACATACATATATCTGGGCTTATATCCCATACCCAAACATACATATATCTGGGCTTATATCCCATACCCAAACATACATATATCTGGGCTTATATCCCATACCCAAACATACATATATCTGGGCTTATATCCCATACCCAAACATACATATATCTGGGCTTATATCCCATACCCAAACATACATATATCTGGGCTTATATCCCATACCCAAACATACATATATCTGGGCTTATATCCCATACCCAAACATACATATATCTGGGCTTATATCCCATACCCAAACATACATATATCTGGGCTTATATCCCATACCCAAACATACATATATCTGGGCTTATATCCCATACCCAAACATACATATATCTGGGCTTATATCCCATACCCAAACATACATATATCTGGGCTTATATCCCATACCCAAACATACATATATCTGGGCTTATATCCCATACCCAAACATACATATATCTGGGCTTATATCCCATACCCAAACATACATATATCTGGGCTTATATCCCATACCCAAACATACATATATCTGGGCTTATATCCCATACCCAAACATACATATATCTGGGCTTATATCCCATACCCAAACATACATATATCTGGGCTTATATCCCATACCCAAACATACATATATCTGGGCTTATATCCCATACCCAAACATACATATATCTGGGCTTATATCCCATACCCAAACATACATATATCTGGGCTTATATCCCATACCCAAACATACATATATCTGGGCTTATATCCCATACCCAAACATACATATATCTGGGCTTATATCCCATACCCAAACATACATATATCTGGGCTTATATCCCATACCCAAACATACATATATCTGGGCTTATATCCCATACCCAAACATACATATATCTGGGCTTATATCCCATACCCAAACATACATATATCTGGGCTTATATCCCATACCCAAACATACATATATCTGGGCTTATATCCCATACCCAAACATACATATATCTGGGCTTATATCCCATACCCAAACATACATATATCTGGGCTTATATCCCATACCCAAACATACATATATCTGGGCTTATATCCCATACCCAAACATACATATATCTGGGCTTATATCCCATACCCAAACATACATATATCTGGGCTTATATCCCATACCCAAACATACATATATCTGGGCTTATATCCCATACCCAAACATACATATATCTGGGCTTATATCCCATACCCAAACATACATATATCTGGGCTTATATCCCATACCCAAACATACATATATCTGGGCTTATATCCCATACCCAAACATACATATATCTGGGCTTATATCCCATACCCAAACATACATATATCTGGGCTTATATCCCATACCCAAACATACATATATCTGGGCTTATATCCCATACCCAAACATACATATATCTGGGCTTATATCCCATACCCAAACATACATATATCTGGGCTTATATCCCATACCCAAACATACATATATCTGGGCTTATATCCCATACCCAAACATACATATATCTGGGCTTATATCCCATACCCAAACATACATATATCTGGGCTTATATCCCATACCCAAACATACATATATCTGGGCTTATATCCCATACCCAAACATACATATATCTGGGCTTATATCCCATACCCAAACATACATATATCTGGGCTTATATCCCATACCCAAACATACATATATCTGGGCTTATATCCCATACCCAAACATACATATATCTGGGCTTATATCCCATACCCAAACATACATATATCTGGGCTTATATCCCATACCCAAACATACATATATCTGGGCTTATATCCCATACCCAAACATACATATATCTGGGCTTATATCCCATACCCAAACATACATATATCTGGGCTTATATCCCATACCCAAACATACATATATCTGGGCTTATATCCCATACCCAAACATACATATATCTGGGCTTATATCCCATACCCAAACATACATATATCTGGGCTTATATCCCATACCCAAACATACATATATCTGGGCTTATATCCCATACCCAAACATACATATATCTGGGCTTATATCCCATACCCAAACATACATATATCTGGGCTTATATCCCATACCCAAACATACATATATCTGGGCTTATATCCCATACCCAAACATACATATATCTGGGCTTATATCCCATACCCAAACATACATATATCTGGGCTTATATCCCATACCCAAACATACATATATCTGGGCTTATATCCCATACCCAAACATACATATATCTGGGCTTATATCCCATACCCAAACATACATATATCTGGGCTTATATCCCATACCCAAACATACATATATCTGGGCTTATATCCCATACCCAAACATACATATATCTGGGCTTATATCCCATACCCAAACATACATATATCTGGGCTTATATCCCATACCCAAACATACATATATCTGGGCTTATATCCCATACCCAAACATACATATATCTGGGCTTATATCCCATACCCAAACATACATATATCTGGGCTTATATCCCATACCCAAACATACATATATCTGGGCTTATATCCCATACCCAAACATACATATATCTGGGCTTATATCCCATACCCAAACATACATATATCTGGGCTTATATCCCATACCCAAACATACATATATCTGGGCTTATATCCCATACCCAAACATACATATATCTGGGCTTATATCCCATACCCAAACATACATATATCTGGGCTTATATCCCATACCCAAACATACATATATCTGGGCTTATATCCCATACCCAAACATACATATATCTGGGCTTATATCCCATACCCAAACATACATATATCTGGGCTTATATCCCATACCCAAACATACATATATCTGGGCTTATATCCCATACCCAAACATACATATATCTGGGCTTATATCCCATACCCAAACATACATATATCTGGGCTTATATCCCATACCCAAACATACATATATCTGGGCTTATATCCCATACCCAAACATACATATATCTGGGCTTATATCCCATACCCAAACATACATATATCTGGGCTTATATCCCATACCCAAACATACATATATCTGGGCTTATATCCCATACCCAAACATACATATATCTGGGCTTATATCCCATACCCAAACATACATATATCTGGGCTTATATCCCATACCCAAACATACATATATCTGGGCTTATATCCCATACCCAAACATACATATATCTGGGCTTATATCCCATACCCAAACATACATATATCTGGGCTTATATCCCATACCCAAACATACATATATCTGGGCTTATATCCCATACCCAAACATACATATATCTGGGCTTATATCCCATACCCAAACATACATATATCTGGGCTTATATCCCAAATCCAAACACACATTTATATGGGGTTGTGTCCCCTATCCACACACACACATATATCAATTGCAATGTCCCATTATCAAACACACATATGCATTGTAGAATGGGGATTGACTGAGTCCTGACATGACTGATTAAAATATATTAACACCAATTTCATCCATGAAACTTAATTGATATCCATCTATGTATCTTACTTGGTATTTACCAAAGTTCATTACATACATAATTACCTTATTTGAACAATTTGGCTATGATGTAAACAACATATCTATCAACACTTAAATTCTTCTTTCATTAAATCAAAGTCTGTTACATATCGAGTGTTAAGACCAGAGTGGGTTAGTACAGACCTGTGTTGCCAGCTTGTCATAAGGCAGAGACAGCATGATCTGTGCTGTGAGCAGGATGCAGGTCTTGTTGCCCTCGGTGACCCTCCATGTGCCCTTGGGGTGCTGATTGGGGGCAGGAACATCGTCACAGCGACTCACTGAAATCACCAAAGACCACTATGGAAATGTGGATTATGTTTTCAATTAAATTTAAAAAAAAATTATCATTAGTATGCACTTTAAGTATTTTTAGGATCTTTTTAATGTTATTTGATATCAGAGCTCCAGATAAGATGCATATCTGCGTATTTATGCATTGAAATATTAAACATGAGGGCCATCAGGCCCTAAGGCACGCACCTGAGAGCCAAAGGAACTAGACTATTTTGAAAAAATGCAAGCTGACCTAGTGACCTAGTTTTTGAGCTCATATGACCCAGTTTCAATCTGTGCCAAGATTTCATTGGGACAAATGTTCTGACAAAGTTTCATGAAGATTGGCCAATAAATGTGGCTAATATACATGAAGCGTCAACAAGTTTTCACTATAGCCATATAAGGACAACTGCNCCAACCGGAACCATTTTCGAACTCGTTCAAGATATCATTAGATCAAATGTTCTGACTAAGTTTCATGAAGATTGGATAATAAATGTGACTTCTAGAGTGTTAACAAGGTTTTACAATAGCCATTTAAGGTAAACTGCCCCGCCCCCTGGCAGCCATGTTTTTCAACAGACCAGAACCATTTTCGAACTCATCTGAGATATCGTTAGAACAAATGTTCTGACTAAGTTTCAAGGAGATTGGACAATAAATGTGACTTCTAGAGTGTTAACAAGGTTTTACTATACAGTAAAGCCATATAAGGAAAACTGCCCAGCCCCCTTGCGGCCATGTTTTTCATTCAACTGGAACCATTTTCGAACTTGTCCAAGATATCATTGGGACACATGTTCTGACTTAGTTTTATGAAGATTGGACTAAAAATGTGACTTCTAGAGTGTTAACAAGGTTTTACAAAAGTCATATATGGAAAACTGCCCCGCCCCCTGGCGGCCATGTTTTTCATCCAACCGGAACCATTTTCAAACTCGTCCAAGATATTATTGAGACACATGTTCTGACCAAGTTTCATGAAGATTGGACTAAAAATGTGACTTCTACTAGAGTGTTAACAAGGTTTTACTATAGCCTTCTAAGGAAAACTGCACCGCCCCCTGGCAGCCATGTTTTTCAACCAACCGGAACCATTTTCGAACTCGTCCAAGATATTATTGGGACACATGTTCTGACCAAGTTTCATGAAGATTGGACAATTAATGTTGCCTCTAGAGTGTTAACAAGGTAAATGTTGATGGTGCACGACACACGACGGACAAAAGGCGATCACAATAGCTCACCATAAGCACTTTGTGCTCAGGTGAGCTAAAAAAACGCATTAAAAACCGACCCAGTACGTAACATTACGCAATACAAATCTTGGTACATATTTTTAATCAATAAAAGTGGGTAACTGTTTAAACCAATAATCCAGTTGAGTTTTTAGTGTAAGTTAACAAAAGTAAGTCAATAAAAATAAGCTTGTAATCAAAATTGCGGCCCATCATGTTTGTGGATCAAAAAAGGGACATTTTAAGTGACCAGCAGCTCCTGCAGGAATATTTTAAAGAGAGTCTTTTCATATCATCATTTTAAATGTATTCTCTTTGCATTTTTTAATATAAACAAGACTATTGCCAAGCAATAAAAGTCCCCTACCAGTAGCTATTTTTTTTTTTAACTGGACTGTGATGGCATGGTGATCAGAGTAACACACTGGGGTATTGACAACTGTGCAAACATGTCTAGGTAGGTTAGTGAAGGTAAGGTCTAACACTGCACCAAGTTCATAGGTAGGCTCATGTACAAGTTGTTCAAGTCCAAATTCTTGTGCACAAGTCTCGAGTCTCTGGCGCTTGTTGTTATCAAGGTTTAAGTATCCAAGAATAACACAATTGTTTTCACTGGATGGTTTTAGTTCTTGTAGAAGAGACTGAAAGTCCTTTTTCACTACTGTTAGTGATGTGGTAGGTGGGATATAAACAGACACAATTGTAACTGATTTCACTTTAAGTGCTATAGCCTCAATGCTGTCCAGTTTGGCTGCTATGATAATGTCTTGCCTCTCAATAGATGTACTTGTATATACAACACTTCCATGTCTATTATTTACTGAATAACACACTATCCCATGTAATTCATAATTGTCGTAATTTGTCAGTTTTGTCTCGCACAGACATATAACCTGAGAATTGTTCACACAAGTTTCTCTCAAGAGGTCATCGTCATATTCAAAAATGTCACAGTCAGGGTGTTTTCATCCTCTTGATCCAAGTCCATGCTGTCATTATTTTGATCCAAATGAGTACTTTCGTCACATATAAACAGCTTATCACTTCTAAGACGGGACATCTCTTCAAGAGCAGATTTGTTCACTAGTATCTTCGATGGGTGAAATGAATTTAATTTTATGGCATCCATAGATTTTGCTCTACTAAGCACAGTGTATATCTGACCCGGCATTGTTGTTTTTTGTTGTTTGGTGAAAGTCATATCTGCTATCATCTCATGATATGTACTGCCTTGTGACTTATGGACAGTAATTCCCCAAGCAAGAGTTCCTGGAAATTGGGTACGCTCTACTTGAACAGTTGTGGATTGTGCCATAGCAACCAGAAATCTTGACGTAGAATGAAAATGAAATGACGTGCATAATGTCCATATCGCCATCTGTCCATGTTTCAAGTTTGATGAAAAAATATGAAGAATTTTTAAAGTTATCGCAGGATCCACCATTTTCAGCAATATTTGTAGTGGATATGTTGCCATAGCAACTAGAATTCATGACGTAGGAACAAAAAGAAATGACGTGCATAATCTCCATATTGCCATCTATCCATGTTTCAAGTTTGATGTTTGATGAAAAAATATGAAGAACTTGTAAAGTTATCACAGGATCCAGAAAAGTGTGACAGACAGACAGACTGACGGACAGAGCGCAAACCATAAGTCCCTCACCGGTTACACCGGTAGGGGACTAATAACAAATAATAATATTTCTAGATTAAACACGCCATGTACTATGTCAGTTTTCTATACCCTTTATGGCTGAAACCAAGGGGGAAAATACACTTTAACAATAATATCAGGGGGTAAAATACCCTTTAGAAAAAATCATTATTTGGAGCTCTTTTTTTTTTTTAAACTCTTGTACCATTGGTTGAGTACGTGCTGTTCTGCAGCCCATAGGCCTGCATCGTCACATTACGGAAGTGCATGAGCAGGAAGTAGCGGCCTGTATCATCAGTGACCATGGTCTTGTAGTGGCGAGTCTCATCACACCTGTAGGACGAGTCCGGCCCCATGTTTGTCCTCATGGTCATGGACATCACAACAGTCTCTGAAGAAACAGACACACTGAAGATCTGGCCTATAACCAACCTTTATCTAAAATACTCACTACTGAGACAAAGTGTGTTAAACCTGTTAAAAAATATGGCGGTTATATACTAAAAGGCTTTTGAATAAATTTCAACAAGATTAATTATTAAGATTGCCAAAATGTTTTGTGTCAAATGCATAATTAATTTCAGGTTTTTTTTGGCCCGATTTAATAGCCGAATAACGGCTATGTTCCCAATGGCAAAAAGTATACTTTTTCTTCCAAAATTTGGTAAAAAAATCCCTATTTCCAAAAAAAAAAAAAAAAAAAAAATTTTTTTTTTTTTTTTTTTTTTTTTAAGTGTCTAATGATTATTTTATCACAATTTTATTTCAATTACATGTAACAAAGTACATAATAATGATTTATATGATTTTAATTTGAATTATTATACAGAGTTATATCAATATATATGGTTGTACTAAAGTGCTACCAAAGAAGGCTACTGAATTTATTTTCCCAATTTCTTGAAAATGCCGATAAAATTCCCAAATCCAAAGCCATGGGCTATCTTCCCAAAAAGGGGAAAAAAAA
>VMBQ01000472.1:39438-81692 GCA_007657795.1 Dreissena rostriformis | reverse complement strand
TTGACGTAGGAACAAAATGAAATGACATGCATAATCTCCATATTGCCATCTGTCCATGTTTGAAGTTTCATGAAAAAATATGAAGAACTTTTAAAGTTATCGCAGGATCCACCATTTTCAGCAATATTTGTAGTGTATTTGTTTCCATAGCAACCAGAATTCATGACGTAGGAACAAAAAGAAATGACGTGCATAATCTCCATATTGCCATCTATCCATGTTTCAAGTTTGAAAAAAAAATATGAAGAACTTTTAAAGTTATCGCAGGATCCACCATTTTCAGCAATATTTGTAGTGTATTTGTTGCCATAGCAACCAGAATTCATGACGTAGGAACAAAAAGAAATGACGTGCATAATCTCCATATTGCCATCTGTCCATGTTTCAAGTTTGATGAAAAAATATGAAGAACTTTAAAAGTTATCACAGGATCCACCATTTTCAGCAATATTTGTAACTGTATTTGTTGCCATAGCAACTAGAATTCATGACGTAGGAACAAAAGAAATGAGGTGCATAATCTCCATATTGCCATCTATCCATGTTTCAAGTTTGATGAAAAAATATGAAGAACTTGTCAAGTTATCACAGGATCCAGAAAAGTGTGACAGACAGACAGACTGACGGACTGACGGACAAAGCGAAAACCATAAGTCCCTCATTGGTTACACCGGTGGGGGATTAAAAAGAAAAAAAGTTTTCTGCAACAGGGCTAGAACCACTGACCCCTGAAGTAAAAGTCTAACACTGAAACCACTTGGCCATCCATGCTCATGCAGTGATTGGTGTATACTTTATATAAGGTCACAATATACTAAATGTTTTTCCTATATAATTCAATGTAAAAGCGACAACTTTGAGCGCAAATAAATGCAACATTTTGCACATAGGGACCCCCATAATCACACCTTTTCTTAAAGGGCATTCTAAGCTGAATCAATTTAAGCAATAAAAAAGATATGTAATGTTCAATCCCAAAAAAAGTTTGACACAAATCAAAATCGACTGTTTTTGCACCTTCTTTTTTTCGGCCATTTTCTAGTGGATTGTATCCTTTCTCAGTGCCATTTTTTACTTAAATCTCTAACTTGATCATATTTCAGGGATTAAGTAGTGAACACCTATGCTTACCCTTTTAATATCACCAAACGATTAAACCAGAACAACAGTCTAAAGAGTAAAATATGCTTTCGAGTAAAATACGATGTTTTTTTTAGAGAGAATAGCCCTTCATGACTCAATTATTTAGTATATTGTAACCTATAAGACAACGTTTACTGTTGAAATCGCAAAATTAAGGCATGTGTTGATGATTATTAACCTATTTTCAATGTGCATGCCAAATTTCAGATCGATCCTTCGAGTAGAAATGCATAAAAATGCATTTTATAATAACACGTTATAAGCCACCTGGCTTTTGCTGTCAGTGCTTTTATTTATAAAGGGCGTTCAAGAGCAAAAACCTTAACCTAAATAATACAAATCAGTCAATATACTGGAATATTTCCACATGCTATGCCGAAGAAGACAAAAACGTTTATTAAAACGTGTTTATAGCTTCATCTAGCAAGGATTGGTGCGCTTTTAGATCCTCAAGACGAGTTTCTGAGCATTTTTTGTATATGTTATACTTAAAAAACATGTTATTCTTCAAATTCGATATGCTCGTTAAATTCGTGAAACTAAACGAACTTTTTTCGTGAAAAATACAAAAACGCATACTACCCCGCACAAAACAATGGTGATTTTATGTAAATACTGCTCCTTTGTGACGTGGCCTGATTTGCATTTAGGTCACAATATACTAAATGTTTTTCCTATATAATTCAATGTTAAAGCGACAACTTTGAGCGAAAATAAATGCAACATTCTGCACATAGGGACCCCCATAACCATACCTTTTCTTAAAGGGCATTCTAAGCTGAATCGATTAAAGCAATAAAAAAGATATGTCATGTTCAATCCAAAAAAGAGTTTGACACAAATCAAAATCGACTGTTTTTGCACCTTCTTTTTTTCGGCCAATTTCTAGTGGATTGTAACCTTTCTCAGTGCCATTTTTTACTTAAATCTCTAACTTTATCATATTTCAGGGATAAAGTAGTGAACACCTATGCCTACCCTATCAATATCACCAAACGATTAAACCAGAACAACAGTCTAAAGAGTAAAACATATGCTTTCGAGTAAAATATGATGTTTTTTTTTAAAAGAGTATAGCCCTTCATCACTCAATTATTTAGTATATTGTAACCTATAAGCAATACTAGTAGTGTCACAAAAAATAACAATAACAACAGAACTCTCCAAATTATTTAATCGTTTCGCGTTACAACGCTTTATAATTTTCAGGTTTTTAAATCGTCAAAAGATGCATATAATGGCTATTTTAGAGCATGGTAAATGGCAATTGGTATTACTGTTTCCATGCAAATATCATAACTACAATGAAAATTTGCGAATCTGAAACAATTTTTTTCAATTTTGTCAATTTACCAAAACGTGAAAAGGTCCCTTTAAGGCGTCAGAACTGGCATCTTCTTTATTGCCAAATAATTTGATTATCTGGCTTTAATTGACATCTTGTCACGGAGCCTCAAGAGAGAAGGAATATAATCAGCCTGCCAAGAGACTCTTGTCTGTGCAAAAATGCCATGTGTTGTTCAAATAAGACATTCCAAGTAATTACAAGGATATCAGTAAAACTGATGGAATTTGCTCCCCAATAATGCTTTGTTGATATATGGGTTTATTGTGTGAAAAAAATGAAATAAAAATGTGACCTTGAGAAAATCTATTATTAGCCTCAGTGACCTTGACCTTGACCCCAGTGACCTCAAACCTCATCAAAAGGTAGAGGCCCATGCAAGGTACCTATATGCCAAATATGTAAGAGATCGGTAAAGTATTGAAGGCGCTATGAGAAACTGTAACAGAAGTGTGACAGAGGGAAGGAAGGAAGTGCGGAAGTACAGAAGTTCAAACTGAAAACTATAAGCTCCCCATATTTATATATAGGGAGCATAAAAAATGAGCCTCGCTCTGTGAAAAGGGGACTAAATGCATGTGCGTATAGTGTCATCCCAGATTAGCCTGTGCAGTCCACACAGGCTAATCAGGGACTACACTTTCCACTTTTATTGTATTTTTCTTTTAAAGGAAGACTCTTCTTGACGAAAACCCAGTTTAGGCTGAAAGTGTTAAGTGCCTTTACGCACATGCATTAAACCAATGAATCTCCCCATGGATTTTATAATGGTTAGTTAATTAAAAATTGAATTATTATGGACAAATTTGACCTTTGAATTTAGTGTGACCTTGACCTCAGAGGAGACGGTAAGGAGACAAGTTTTAAAAGCGAAACACTGGCTCCTCAAGCATAACGAATGATAAAACTTACAGTCTGGAGCTGTTTTATGGCCAAATTTGATCTTAAAACTCTTTGTGTGATTTTGTCCTTAAAATTAGAGAGATGAGTGATACCCGCGACACGTTGTTTTATGATGAATTGCATTTGTGGCAAGTTATATTAAAATCCATCAATATATGGCAAAGTAATCGCTGAAACAGGAATTTTTATTCTGTTTAATGGCAATATTTTGCAAATGACCTCTACTTGTGACCTTGACTTTTGAGGAACAGTGTTACGTGCGATGACATGTTGTGTTTACCTTGGCAGACCTGCGTTTATTGTAGCGTAATGTTCTCACTGCTTCCTTCTTTCTTTTCTCATCTGCTAACGTTCCCCTGTGGATAGTTTTGGCTAGAACAAATCTTGCAACCTCATCCATGATTTATTGTGTAATTTGATTATTTCTCGTAATCCATTCTTGTTCCATTAGATGATTATTTAGTCCTCCAAATGTTTTGTAACACATTTCTATGTTGTCGTTAGTTCCAAAAAGAAAATGTCTATAAAGTTTCTTGCAATTTAAAAACAATCCAAACACAACAATAGCACAGATAGTTATACAAATATTTTATTCTTCTAATTGCGTTTTCCTTTCAAATTATTTTCATTTTAATGACTACATTTTGTAGTATTAAGAGTTTTCTATTACCACCTGTTCAAACTTCACATACCATATCACTTCAAATTCAAATGAAGGACTAAAATTACCATTTTATCAATAATGCACATTATTTTGCCATTATTTTAACCTTAATATGATGAAATCCCTTATGAATCAAATTCATTTAATAAAAATATATACATTTGCATAAACATGTAATAACGATATGTTCATATACAGCACACTGCTAGCAATGACTTTAATGTACAGTAGCTTAAATGACTGGATGCTGGGTGTGGCTATCAAAACAGATCATTTCCTTTAACATTAATTAATTTCTGGTGACCAAAACCACGGCAAAAATGATACCCTGCACAGTCATTCAACTCTTGTTGTCGTCAGTTAATTAACTATTTTCGCAATGTCTATTTCTTAATTAATTATAACCATTTACCACTGACATACGCTTTTTGACGTGTTTGTAGACCCTTTGATTACATCCTTACATTTAAGACCTTTCTTAATAGGTTAAAGATCAGCAGCAAACAGCATAACACCTGAACAGCCTGCGAGTTGATCGCAGGCTGTTCTTGTTTTATGCCGGTTGCAAAAGCCATTTTCACTTTGCTTCAGATCGGGAAAGGGTTAACAACCTCTCCTTTCGCAATGTCTATTTCTTAAAACGGAATAACAGACATAAGCAGGCTCAGCCAAAATACTTGTTGGCCTTTACAGATATAATATTTTCGTTCTTGGCTTTTGCCAAATAATTATGATGACAAGATTTTTTTTATAAACCAGGATAATATTATATAAGTTAACCCATTTATGCCTAGCGTCTAGGAAAAAAGGCCTTGGCAAACAGTGTAGACCCAGATGAGACGCGCATGATGCGGCGTCTCATCAGGGTCTGCGCTGTTTCCTTAAAGGAATTTCTGTAAGAAATATTCTAAATATAGAAATAAATATACTAGACATCCCTAATTTTGGAAATAAATTGATCCAATTAAGAAGGATGGCCGAGTCCACTAGGCATAAATGGGGTAATATTTTGTTGTAAATGCAAGCCTCTCAGTTTCATTTATCATTTCATCGCATGCCATCATGACTGTATTGTCTGCATCATAAGATGACAACAAGAAAATTCAAAGTGATGCATATTCCACAATTAGATCCCAGTAAAATGACCAACATAAAATTACAGAACAGTCTTCACACACTTTTTTTTTGGATATTTAGCATGTTGTGTAGTCAACTTTTAAATGTTAAAATATTTAAACTTTATTGAGGCAAAGCATAAGACACTTTAAATTATGTTCCTGTGTAGAAGCAGCTCTTTGAGTTGAAGATTTTTTTAACCCTTTGAGCGCTGGAACCGGATTTTGAAGGCCTTTGCAAACAGTTTGGATCCAGATGAGACGCCACAAAACGTGGCGTCTCATCAGGATCCAAACTGTTTGCTATTGTGATAGTATTCTTTGAAAAAAAATCGAAGAAAATGCTAATTTCAGAAATTTAGCAGACAACATTTTAGCAGACGACAAATTTCCCAGCATGCAAAGGGTTAACACTCACCTAAGCATATTCAAATGTTTCTGAAATGTTTTAACAATAACTCTCCTATCCAACAACAATTAGCTTTTTAATCACTTGGCAACACAAACAATAAACACGTCCCTTTCTCTGTCAAACACTATTTGTACCCCACTCCTCCATTTTATCCACCAACAAAAAATCATCAGCCTCATTCTGAGAAAATTGGTTAAATGCACGTGCGTGAAGTGTTGTCCCAGATACATGCCTGTGCAGTCCGCACAGGCTAATCAGGGACGACACTTTCCGCATTAACTGCATTTTTATCAAGATGAGTCTTCCTTAACACCAAAGATACATAAAAGTGGAAAGTGTCGTCCTTGGTTAGCGTGTGTGGACTGCACAGGCTAATCTTGGACAATACTTTACGCACAAGCATTAAACCCTCTTTTCACAGAGCGAGGCTCAAATGAATTTCATATTCAAATTCCCAGTTTAATCCTCACATTCTGCACCTGCCAATAAATGCTCTACATTCTGGCCCAACATTCTTGAGAATGAAAGGCAATGTAAATGTACCTACCTTATATGTGATTAGGTAATAACTTCATAAAAATCTTTGCTTTTTATCTTTGGGTGATAAAAAACAGCATCCTTATCTCGTCATGTACACTAACTGCCTTTCCTCAACATCAGTACAAACAAGATTTATCTATACTCGAGGGCATTTCAAATAAGCCTTATATTAGGCTTTCGCTGCAATGAACCTAAAATAAATGGGTTTAAACTAAGAGTTATCTATCCTCAATTTGTTATTAGTAAATTAACCCTTCTCATGCTGGGATATTTGTCGTCTGCTAAAATGTTGTCTGCTGAATTTCTAAAATTAGCATTTTTCTTCGTTTTTCTTTTCAAAGAATACTATCAGAATAGCAAACAGTTTGGATCCTGATGAGACGCCACGTTCTGTGGCCTCTAATCTGGATCCAAACTGTTTGCAAAGGCCTTACAAATTCGGTTCCAGCGCTCAAAGGGTTTAACTATAGGGCCAAAGGGCCTTGGTCGCTCAACTGAGACCTGAAGGAACTGAGCTGTTATGAGAAGCTTTTGTGATGTTCAGAGAACCATTTTAGAAGTTGGCTGAGATATTATATTAAGAACAAAATTCTCAGCAAGATTCATGCAGATAGGACAAAAGATATGACTTTTTGAGTGTTCACAAGGTTTAACTAAAGCCATAATGGAAAACTGCAACATCCCCTAGCAGCCATTATTTTCAATCAAACAGAACCATTTTCAAACTCAGCCACGATATCATTTGAACAATATGCATGCTCTGCCCAAGTTACACGATATTTGAGCAAAAAATACGAATTCTAGAGTGTTAACAGCTTAGGTTTTACAATAGACATGTAAGAAAAACTGCCCTACTCTTTGGAAGCCATTTTTTAAAATGGACCGGAACCCTTTTCAAACTTGGCTGAAATATCATAAAACAAATGTTCTGAGCAAATTTCATGCTGATTGGGCAAAAAAAGTGACCTAGTTTTTTAACCTACATGACCCAGTTTCATACATGTTGTGCTCAGGTGAGCTAAAAAAAAACAACAAATAAATTATCCCTATTATAATATTATACTGAAATATACATATAACAACAATATTCCCTGCATTATATTGGTCTAAAATACATAGTTAAATATAAAACTTTTCAAAACATTCCTATAAATAACTAACAAACTTTTCACACTTCACTGTATTACGAATTTCAATCATCCTTCTGTTACTGGGATGTGAAAACATTCTAAAATGTTTTGTTCACTAAAACATTTGGTAATAATTATTTAACAGCTCTTTTATTACTTTCACATTATCCAAACTTGCAAATGGGATATATTCAAGTGTTTTTTTTTAATCACAATTATGCTGCACATGTCTAGATAAGTTTATTGAACAAGAGGGCCATGGACCATAAGGTGCTCACCTGTGCAGACTGCAAAAAGTCCTAAAACAACCAAATTATTCTGAGAAGGTGGAGTTCAGACAAATAAAAGTACTTATTTTATGCTTTCCATGGTTTTTAGAGAAATATCAGTGAATTAAAACTGATAATTCCCTGTTTCAAACAGTGAAAATTAACAGTGAAAGTTAAGGATAATTTTCACTGTTATACTGTGAAATTACGTTGTTTTCATGACGGTACAACATAATTATTTCAGCAAAAATACAAAAAATAATCATTTGTAAGCCTTAAATAAAAAGAAAATTTGTTGCATTTGGTGGTATATTGATATGGAGCTCAGCCCAGATATCATTAAAACAAAATTAATCTTCTGATCAAGTTTCACGACGATTGAACTAAAAATGTAGAGTGTTAACAAGGTTTCACTAGAGCCATATAAGGAAACTGCTCCGCCCATCATAGCCATATTTTCAACGGAGTGGAATAAAACTTCACCAATATTTTATTAGAACAAATGTTCTGACCAAGTTTCTTTAAGAATGAACTAAAAATGCAAGTTTCTGAGCAAGATTTATTTAGATTGGACTACAAATGTGACTTCTAGAGTGTAAACAAGCTGTTTCTTTTATTTGACCTTAGTGACCTAGTTTTTTACCTAGTGTGATCAAGTATCAATCTTTGCTAAGATATCATTGGGACAAATGATCTGACCAATTTTCGTGAAGACACAATAGATCTTCACAATAAATGTGGCATCTAGAGTATTCACAAGATTTACAACCTACCAGAAAGGACTGAAAAAAATGCCATCACAAAAGCTCACCATTGTGTTCAGATGAGCTAAATACCCGGTAATGCACCTGCAAGTTTTCAAATTTTCTTCATACATTTCTATGCAAGCCGATGTTATAATTACAATGTAGCAGGGCATAAAACCAAAATAATGAGCGTTGTTTAATATGCAGGCTTATCTTTGAATTCACAGGCGAATTTTGTACTCAGCTGCAGATCAAAGAGAAAATAAAGTCCATGAAGAATAACAGGCACCTGAAAACATTTCTTGTAATAATGATGATTCCAAATATCATGTAGTTTTGGTTAAAAAATGTTAACCCATTTATGCCGAGTGGACTCTCCTATCCTTCTTAATTGGATCAATTTCCAAAATTAGGGATGTCTAGTATATTTATTTCTATATTTAGAATATTTCTTACAGAAAAAATTTGTTTAAGCAAACAGCGCAGACCCTGATGAGACGCAGCATCATGCGGCGACATCATCTGGGTCTACGCTGTTTGCCAAGGCCTTTTTTCTAGACCCTAGGCATAAATGGGTTAACCTGGATCCTGATAGTATCTGTTTTCAGTTATTCTAGCAGAAGGAGTATTATGTATTTTTTAACCTCACTCTGGGAAAACCAGGTTCAATGCATGTGCGTAAAGTGTCGTGCCAGATTAGCTTTTTAATCAGGGATAACACTTTCTGCTTTCTTGGATTTTTTTGTTTAAAGTAGTCTCTTCTTAAAGAAAATCCAATTGAGGCGTAAAGTGTCCAACCTTAATAGCCTGTGCGGACTGCACAGGCTTATCTGGGATGACACTTTATGCACATGAATTAAGCCCAGTTGTTCTAGAATAGGGCTTTACAGCATCACTTAATGGTTGCAATCTACCCATTCCACTGGAAAAAATGTGGGTTCTATTCTAGACAGTTGAGAACAAAACTTCTTGGAAAATTAAAAAGTTAGTTATTTTACTAAATTAATATAGTGTTACCTTGCTACACTGCTGACTGGCTTCCTTCCACAGGAAATAGTATATCCAACACAATTTGATTAATCTTTGAATTATTCCTAGACTAAACATGATTTAATTTTAATTCACAGACAGCAAGCTGATTGAACTCAAATATTTTGTCACTATCTTTGTATATATATATATATATATATGAAAACAACAATATGTCAATAAATAATAAATTACAAAATTCCTCGAGACTCACAACAACTTCAAACTGCTTAGAGATTATCTGGTAGCAATGGAATATTGGCAGTGTCGCACTGCTTCAAATGTCGTTTGAAAATGAAGTCCATAATAGGGAACAATTCTGGAGCGTTTTCTTGGCTTTTCCGTGTTCAGACGTCCCAGGAGGGTCACAACTAACACGATAGCCTACCACACTGTCAACAGCAGACTATAGAGAAATTATCCCTGCAAATTACTAATCATTGATCTAAGCAATAAGAGGATAAAACATTTACCTATGTGCAGGGATTTCAAAGGGAGTCAAATGACCCCATGCCCGAAATTAGAGCTTTAAGGGGTCAAAATACTTAAGTCCAGAGTTATTTTAGTTCTGCATATGAATGCTCTGCTCTGCAAATGATGTTTTGCATACACTTATGTGAAATACAAAACCAAGAAAAAACAAGTGATGTGTTTGAGAAACACCATGCCCCCTTTTGAGCGATTTTGACCCATATATTTGACCTTTGATCTTGAAGGATGACCTTGACCTTTCAAAATGTGCAGGTCCATGAGATACACATGCATGCCAAATATCAAGTTGCTATCTTCAATATTGCAAAAGTTATGACCAAGGCTAAAGTTTTGGGACAGGATGACATAATGACAGACAGACAGACAGGCCAAAAACAATATACCCCCTTTTCTTCGAAGAAGGGGGCATAAAAATGTATGACATTAACTATATTTTGGATTTAGCTTCTTGGCAACGTTTTCATGAAAAAGAAGAAAGTCATATTATTTTCATGAGTCAAAAGTGAGAAAATTGCAAAATACTTGCATCAACATCGATAATTGTGCTTCAATTTAATTCCTTGTATGTGCATCCTAATTGTTTTAACTTTAAGATTTCTTAATATCTATGAATGCAAATTGAACAACACTGAACACCAAAAACCCTATTCAATTTAAGCTAGAACCGCATCAGTTTTAAGGAAACAAGAGGACTTGAGACCCCAAGGAACTAAACTGTTCTGAGCCAGTTGTGTCCACAAGGTTTCACAATAGAGTTACAAGGAAAACTGACCAAAAACCTGGTAGCCATGATGCTTTTGAAAAAAACACAATCGTTTTTAGACTCAGCCCATATATCATAAAAACACATTTTTGTTCTGTTCTGAGCAAGTTTCACGATGACTGAGTCAAAAATGTGACTTACTAGAGTGTTCAAATTGTTTAACTATAGCTACAAAAGGAAAACTTCCCTGCCTCACAGTGGCCATGATTTTCAATGGACAGACACAATATCTCATTTAGCAGAGAAATCATTAGAACAAATGTTCTGAGCAAGTTTAATGGAGATTATGCAAAGAAGTGTTACTTTTAATGTTCACAAGCTTTTTCTATAATTTGACCTTGTGACCTAGTATTTGACACTATATGACCCAGTTTCAAACACAGCTGAGATATCATGGAACAAATGTTCTGACTAAGTTTCATGAAAATTGGGCAGTTAAATTTAATTTGCCTATTTTAGCATTCAAAAGATTTTTCTTTATTTTGACCTTGTGATCCAGTTTTTTGACCTCATGTGTCACAATTCTCAACTTCGCTGCGAAATTGATGCGATATAAGTTCCGAGCAAGTTTCATAAGATTTGGCAATAAATGTTGTTTTTAACCCTTTGCATGCTGGGAAATTTGTCGTCTGCTAAATTGTTGTCTGCTGAATTTATAAAATTAGCAATTTCTTCGATTTCTTTTCAAAGAATACTATCAGAATAGCAAACAGTTTGGATCCTGATGAGACGCCACGTTCTGTGGCGTCTCATCTGGATCCAAACTGTTTGCAAAGGCCTTAAAAATTTGGTTCCAGCACTTAAAGGGCTAGAGTAAACTGCTGATCTACTGTAATGTGATCCGTTATTTCCTGATGTCCAATATATCATGAGTCGGCCATGGACCCCCTTTTTCACTCACTTTAATTTTCTGTATAATCTGAAATTTATTACTAAATCTAGTTTGGTCCAGATTTGTGTGCCTTGATTGTACATCTCATTCACGCTTGTGCATGCAGTGCGAAAACCCATAACCCTACTTGCCCAACTTAAAAGTTTAACAGTTTTATGTAATTGCGCATGTCAAGTTTGAGAACAAAAGCTCTATTGAATTTATTTTTTAACTTACATGGTGCGCGCTGTCAATCACAATCATTTTGGTAATCGTTTCAACCACCGTAGAGCTGTAGATACAGCATAAACTAGTTTTTAATTTAAAGGAAAAGTTTCCACATTTTTAACCAGGTTTTCCGAAGGAAAAAACTGGTTACAAGATTGCTGAATGTTGGCAGGTGGGCGGGCAGGCAGGCGGGTGGGCGGGCGGAACAATTCTTGTCCGCGCCATAACTATGTCGTTTATTGTGAGATTTTAAAATCATTTGGCACATTTGTGCACCATCATTGGACGGTGTGTCATGCGAAAGAACTATGTTGATATCTCCAAGGTCAAGGTCACACTTTGAGAAAAAAGATTGAATTTGACACAAGGGGGGTAACTAGGAACAATCAGTAACAATGCACATTTTGAATTGTCTCCCTTTATCAGACTTTTTTTTTTCAAATTGAAAACCTGGTTTTGTGACAATTTTGTCCGATGTTTTTTAAATGCACTACCATTTTTTTAACCAAAAGTCAACATCTCAGGGTTGCACTAAAAAGTTCTTATTTAGCAATCAAATATCTAAGCCCATGCTTTCCCCAAGGAAGAATGACGTGATGTTGTACATGAAGTCTAAATTGGAATGCTTTTAATCAGAACAAAGGATTTACATGAGAACTGTTTATTCGTGGCTAGAATTTGTTACCATTATGTTAACAATGAAATTTGGCCATGTTTTTTAGGATAATTTTTTTTAATCATACACATTTGAAAATACTTACATGGACTAGTGTTTTGTGATAAACATGTATAACATATGGATATAACACTTAATGCAATAAGGTAGGTAATTAAAGTGTTTTGAGAATGCCAAACTATGCTTTTGCATACATATATAATTATGAATGACCTGACAAGTTATATCATGATCCGGATACATCGCTTTCGCGATCCGTTGATTCGCGAACCGCAATATAACGGAACTGCAATGTATTAACAATCTTTTTCTTTAATTTGACCTTATAGCTACCTAGTTTTTCACCCCACATAACCTAGTTTCAAACTCGAACATTAGGTCAAAGGTTTTGATAAAGTCTTTTGAAGATTGGGCAATAAATGTGGCATCAAGAGAGTTCACAAGCTTTTTCTTCAATTTGACCAAGTGAACTAGTTTTTTTTATCCCAAGTCACCCAGATTTGAACTCTGCTGGGCTATCATTAGGATAAAAGTTCTGACCAAGTTTTATGATGATTTGTCAATAAATCCGGCCCCTAGAGTGCTAAGAAGCCTTTTTTAAAGTTTAACCTAGTGACCATGAGTTGTTTGACCCCACATGCCCCAGTTTTGAACTGAGTAGATATGTCATTCAGACAAATGTTCTAAGCAAGTTTTATGAAGATCGGGCAATTAATGTGTTCTCTAGAGTGTTCACAAGCTTTTCTTTCAATTTTACCTAGCAAACCTACTTTTAAAACCCATGTAATCAACTTTCAAACTTGTCGAAGCAACAATGGAAAAATGTTCGGACCAAGTTTCATTCGGATTGGTAATAAATGTGGCCTCTAGAGAGCTCACAAGCTTTTTCTTTAACTTGTTCTTATGACTTAGTTTTTGACCTTATGTGACCCAGTTTCCAACTCCACAGATATATCATTGGGACCAATGTTCTGACCAAGTTTCATTAAGATTTGGAAACACTTAGGCTTCTGGAGTAATTTCACAATGTAAATATTGATGACAGCCGACAGAAAAATGGTGATGACAAAAGCTCTCCATGAGAATGATGTGCTCAGATGAGCTACAAATAAGCAAATATGAGGACTTATTTACAATTTATGAGAGAATAGAATTTTGTATGCAATTTTAATATAAATAATGTAAATTCAGTACATAAGGGAAAAGCAATTAACACTACATTTATTTCCCAGACAGTCATATAGACTAATCTTGGGACGCATATATGACAATACAAACTGTTATTATTTTCAGATAGAGAATTTGAGTAGACGATAGCTTTTTATATCCTCATACTGCGCAATAAACTGGCCTATACAATTCTGTTGTCTGCAGATAATGGTGTTGGGCACAAAACATTTGACTAGCTTTATTTAAAAGTTGGCAGGACCAGCAAGACAAATTTGAAGTAACGATGATTTAGATTAAACATGTTTAGCTTGTAGATTATCATTATATTGCTACAGTGAAAGTTGAAAGAAGTATAAGATCATGCATGTTTCATATGTACAATGATGATTCAATGATAAAGAAATAATTATTTATTGTGTTACATATTTTTAGTCATTAACAATGTTTTGTTTAGCTTTGATAACGCTTATGCTATATTGTTTGCAAGTTCTTTAAAAATCATTACTTGTTATGGGAGACTACTGGCCTAGTCTATCAGCAGTGTAGGCTACTATGATGGCTACCAGTCCAGCCTAGCAGTGTTAACCCTTTGCATGCTGGGAAATTTGTCGTCTGCTAAAATGTTGTCTGCTAAATTTCTAAAATTAGCATTTTCTTTGATTTTTTTTCAAAGAATACTATCAGAATAGCAAACAGTTTGGATCCTGATGAGACGCCACGTTCTGTGGCGTCTCATCTGGATCCAAACTGTTTACAAAGGCCTTCAAAATCCGGTTCCAGCGCTCAAAGGGTTAAAACACTGAAACTAACCAATATATACTGTCACCAAGGTTTCATCAAGCAATAATTGGCAGGAATCTAATTAGCCAAATGACAAAGAGACTCAAGCTAATGGATTAATTTATGGGGATGTTCAATGCACCTGAGGCTAGCATGAGTGGCGCTTGCGAAAAATTGGGGCTTAATGCTTATGTGTCGTCTCAGAATAGTCTGTGCAGTCTAGACGGGATTTTTGTTCAGAAGAGACTTCATTTAAACGAAAAAAATCCTTAAAACGGAAAGTGTCGTCATTGATTAGCCTGTGTGGACTGCACAGGCTAATCTGGGATGACACTTAATGCACATGCATTAATCCCAGCTTTTCCAGAGCAAGGCTCGATAAAATAACATTGGTATTCATCATATAGCCCCATATCTAAATACTGAGTTTCATCAAGTTAGCTTAATTACTTTTTGAGTTGATGAAGGATCCAGATGTTATTTTTGACTTATTTTTAAATTTTTGTCTCACCATACACACTGAAATTACGCGCATATTCTTGACATGGTCCTCTATTCAGATACTGAGTTATATCAACCTACCTTAAGAACTTTGAGTTATTGACGGATCCAAACTTTTCGGATAGACAGACAGATGGACGGACACACTGATGGTCCGACAGAAGGACCGGGGGTAAACCTATAGTCCCCTACGGTTGCAGACTTACATCTAAAAGATGACTTGATAACGATGCAATTTTATAGTTTTCATATACTACCATATAAAAAGCAAAATAGCTCTATATTTATAATATATATATCATAATTATATTGAATGAAAACTGATGAAAATTATTATCATACTTCTCTACTTACAATACATTTCCTGATGTCAACTACCCCTCTGGGAAAGCCTGCCTGCCTGACTGACTTCCATATTCAGAAAGTTTTGCTAGCTTTACACACAGAACATTGACTTCAAAAATGCAGGACAAAACATCACCCAACCAACAAATTATGCAAACACTGGCACATTTACCAAAGGTATATAGGAGAGTACAGTGTTATTTGAGGGTTGATGGAAGGATGTTAATGTGTCTTCAACCCAAGGAAATATCAAGGGAGTGGGATTATCATGTAAAGCATTTGTTCCATATAACAACAATGCAGGTCCCTTGGATTCCTAGTATGAACAAAACATCATGCCCACCACAAATGAACAACCAAGCTTTGATATTAAGAACAATCTTGCAAAGGAACAATGGGATCTTGCAACATTTTGTTCAGCAATACCAAACTTACCTGTGGAATTTTGGGAAACACCCCTAAAGCTGCCTACAAAGAAAGATGAATTTATTTTACTGGTTGTTTGAACTTGTTGTTCATTTATCTTTGCACTTGTTGACTTTCTTTTGGTCCATTTTGCCTTAGACTCATTAATTTAAATGTTACCTATAAACCTTTGGGTTCCTTCACATCAAATAATTTTTGTGGGAAATAAATATTCAGCCACAAAAACAATTTCCAGTAGAGCCTACAGCTAGAGACATATGAACAATGGGATGTGTCACACACACTCAGTGTCATAATGTCCCTATGGCACAGGATTGGACACAGACAAATCCACCAGTCACTTTAACAGTTTTGGGAATACATATTTTATAAGGGAAAAAAGAGCCATAAATCTTCCTAATTCGGTCACAACCAGAATTGCTCCCTTAACAATTACATGTTCAGTAAGGTCTTAAAGCTGCAAAAAGTTTGAGCCAATAAGCACTTAAATACTAGTCCAGGGGGCCATATCATCAAACATCGTACGACAAATTTAGAATTAGATACGAATTTCAATGAAACATTATTTTAAAAGACAGAAGCATATTATTACTAATTTCCAGTAAAATCATTTATTTCATCATTGTCTTACCTGGGCTTATATCTTGCAGAGCTATTTATCAACAGCTTGTATATTTTCATTTTTGAAATTTCAGACATAAATTAAGATTGTTGTACGACCTTTGATGAAACGGGCCCCAGTACTTTCTCAATGATCATCTACAGATCTGCTGAGAAAGTGTCATATTGGGCATATAGATGTACGGACAGACAAGTGTTACATAGCTCCTGGAATTCTTTTTATTTATACTTTGATATTAGTAGTACACATATAAATAATAAAGCTAGAATTTGATGGCATTAAACATACATCTTGGTTTGTACCCAGTGAACATTCACTGTGAAGTATTACACATGTATTACACACATGATTTAGCTAAATGAATGAAAGTAGGTGATATCAAAGAGACCTGCACATGTAGCTGCTAACAGACTGGCAAATTGTTATTTTCTTTCTTGCCTTATACCTTAATATACAGAACAAACTATAATATGAATTAAATAACAAAATAACACTAAAATGACAAAGAAATAATTTAGAAATAAATTGTTGCTAATAAAACAAGAGGGCCATGCAAGATGACCCTTAAGACCTCACCTGAGCTCAAGGATCGTTTTTGATCACACAGGATCCAGATTAAAAGATGGCCTTTATATAAGAAATAGAAAACCTCACTGAGGGCCCTATGACAGAATAGTGACCAGCCAGGCAGCCACAAATAGTATATGGACTGAAGCCGAAGGCTGAGGTTGATATACTATTCGGGGCTGCCTGGCTGGTCACTATTCTGCCATTGGGCCCTCAGTGAGGTTTTCTATTTCAATAAACAAATTCAACCAACGTGTAACCATTTAATAACATTAAATGTAGAAGTTAGATTGATAATAATTAAGTTTTCGTACACACAACTGTTAACCGAAATATATTTGGGTTGTGAAACTTGTAAAATATTCTAGCGAGCACTATTAGATGCGCGCTCATCTTTACCGGGCACTATTCAAATCTACGGACCTGTATAGTTAATATACGCAAAGAAGAAACATACTTATGTGGGGTATACTATATTGTATT
This sequence comes from Dreissena rostriformis, assembly GCA_007657795.1. Lineage (NCBI taxonomy): Eukaryota > Metazoa > Mollusca > Bivalvia > Myida > Dreissenidae > Dreissena > Dreissena rostriformis. The sequence goes on along the minus strand of VMBQ01000472.1, from coordinate 64,472 downwards.
ATAAAGTTTTTCAGCATGACAGTTTCAAGTGGTTTTTATTTTTAAATGGTATGACATTAAAGTTGCAAGTTTGAGAGCAAATTTCAAACAAAATCTTCCATACCAAGGGAACTTACTCTTGTCCAAGGAAACTAACTCTCACTGCTCATTAAGCTCATTAAGCAAAACTCATTAAGCAAAGTTATAATTGGATAGAAAGTTAATTTTCTACAATGCAGTCTAGGACCAACTGTTATGTAAGAAAGATTTGTGACAGGGACGGAACAGGTTTTCCTAATGTCATTATAGCTCAATGAGCGTAATTATAATTAAGCCTTGCTCTGAGAAAACTGGGCTTAATGCATGTGTTTAAAGTATTGTCCCAGATATGAGTGACTTTCCGCTTTAATGGATTTTTTTTTGGTTTAAAAGAAGTCTCTTCTAAACAAAAATCCACTCTTAGCAGAAAGTGTTGTCCCTGATTAGCCTGTGTGGTCTGCACATTCTAATCTGGGACAACTATTTACGCACATGCATTAACCCGGTTTACCCAGAGCAAAGGCTAATATCAAATATAAGATACAATTAAAGTTCTGCTCCCTTTTTCTTTCATCACACTCATCTAAGATAACCAGTAATTTGTGTATCATCTTCTGAGCAGGTACGTAGTGTATTTGGCAATGGATAATTTCCACAATTCACAATGTTTCAGAATAAAGACGTAAATCCTTCAAAACATCAATACATTATTCAAACCTGAAAAAAAAATATGGCAAAAGGAATGCCAGTACACATATTGTAATACAAATAAATGTGAGACAATAAAATGATGCCGATACATGCGGTGCTAAAAATTTCTCCTATATGTGTTGAAACAAATACTTAAACTATTTTCAAGAAAAACACCTTTCTGAAGTCAAAAGTATTGTTGTTTATTTTCAACCAATATAACAAACATGAGCTGTTCAGCTGATTCCAACTGCAAAACGTTTGAACTCTCAAAGAAAGCTTGTTCACATATTTATGGAAATAGCATAATATTTTTGTTCAGTCAGTAACATTTCTTCAAGCAGGCTTTTAAGTATTGGCTACTTAACGTGGAACTCAGCAAAGCTCATGGTATATATTAATGTATTATTTATAAGCAGAATTTATATGCACACATCATTATAATTGTAATAAATAATTAATAAAAAACTGGAATGATGTGATTTTAATTTGTATGTATGAATAATGTTTTTGTTATAAATATAAATTCTAATAACATTCTAAAATCTCTAACACTAATTCAAATAATAAACCAGAGGATCATGATGGTCCTTAAACGCTAACTTGATTCACCAACACCAAATATGGAACACTTGACCAGATGGTCTAGGTTTTGACCCCACTTGACCCACATTCAAATATGGCCTCCAAATTGTAAAGATTGAGTCATAAATGTGGCCTCTAGAGTGTTTACTAGGTTTTATAAGATTTGACTTGGTGACCTACTTTTTAGATGCATGTGACTCAGATTCATACCCATCCCAGATAATACCCAAGATATACATTCGGATCAAGTGTCATAATGATTGAGTCATAAATAAGGCCTCTAGAGTATTTCTAACATTTGACCTGCAGGGTGACCTTATTTTTTAATGCACATGACCAAGATTCATACTCAGCCTAGAAATGAAGGATAAACATTTTGCCTCTTGACTAGATTTTTAAATCTCATTATTAGGACTTAGTATCTACTTGTAATTGCAATGTTACTCCAAATTAAGACTTTTTATCTTGTAGACAGAAAAATGGCAACCACTCTGAAACTTTTTGACTTCAAAACAGACAATTATATGCATAACATACTAAAACATACTAAAACCTATGAATAAAAGAATCAATCCGAATAAAGTGTGCGTCTCTTTTAAGAATGAATCTTACCATTTTCTCAATTTCCTCTTTGACAGAGTGATCCTGAAACAGAGGCTGCTTTCATTGCTTCTTTCTTTTTTCTTTTTCTTTATATGTATGAGCCACGAATGGGAAAACAGGGCTTAATGCATGCGTGTTCAGTCTAGTCCCAGACCACACTGGCTAGTTCGCACAGGCTAATCAGGGACACCCATTCCGCTTTAAATGGATTTTCGTATAGAAGAGACTATCTTAAAATGAAAAATTCCCTAAAAGCACAGGCTTATCAACAACAACACTTTTCTCACATGCATTAAGCCAAGTTTTCCCAGAACTGTTGCCCCTATCTTTACTACGTTAATAAGTTTAGCAACAACTAGGACCTTAACAGATAAAAAATGCATCTCAAAGTAAAAACTTAACACAATTTGCTATACCGGTACTTAATTATAATTGGGCACATGTCCTTTCTTAATATCACAAAGGACACAGAAATTTGTTTTGCGTGACAAACATTATCTGAATAATTAGTACTGCAATCAAAAGACTTATAAAGAAAGTAAAGAAAAGTATGGTAACCTGGTTAAAGCAAAATATGGTGCCTCGTTTAATTTTGTTACACATGATGCCTATTGGTATTAATGGCAATTAAAAATGTGACATGGACCTGTAGTGAGCGACAGAGGATGCATGCATCTAGAAAAGATAATCATTTATAATTATTTCACAAAATACACAATAAAGAAATGAGCCAAACATGAATATTAACTTTTATTATACCCTTATATACTGAATATTTAAACTTTGAGTGCCCACTGTGACCTTGACCTTTAAATGAACACCATGATAATAGCACGGTGATCAGATTTACCAATTAATTTTAAATTCCCATCATGAAAACTAAGTTATTGGCTGGACTTCTACTTTAACTATTTCAAACATAATGAAAAAGCAAACACTTAAAAAGTCCAAGGTGACCTTGACCTTTGAGTAAGCAATGTGACCTTAATCTTTATTCTAACAACACACTTTTGCATGTGATGTTTCATCTATAAATGATAATCATTTGTGCAATTTCATTTTGAAGTCTCATTATGTACACCAAAAAATATAGATCACAAACAAACATCATTCTTCTTTCATGATATCCATATAAGAAATAATGCACAGACTACAGTATCCACTCTGACCTTGACATCATGGTTTTACATGTTACATGTCATCTTGATATGATAATCCTTTATGCCAATTAAGTCAGCAATCCTATCATACATGTGAAAATATAAATGCCCCCCTCTGGAAAAACCGGGCTAAATACATAAGCGTAAAGTATCGTCTCAAATAAGCCTGTGCAGCCCACACAGGCTTATCTTGGACGTCACTTTCCGCTTAGACTGAATTTTCGTTTAGAAGGGACTTCATTAAAATTACAGAAAAGCGGAAAGTGTCATCCCTGATTATTGTGTGCAGACGGCACAACACTTTAACCATATGAACAAGCAAATTTGTTGAATTGATATCCCCCGCAAAATCAATTTTGGTTTATGGATGGGTGCAAGTCCATTGATATATGGTATAATCGTAAAAAAACAAGTTTCGATGAAATCCGCCAAAGCACTTGCAAGATATGGCTCTGGACAGCTGTAAGCTAATTGCAAAAAGCATTTTTTCAAGATACAAAGGGCCATTACTCTGTTATTAACAGATGGTGTACAATGCCATTTGGCGTGCATCATCCTCTTATCCATATATATATACTCATACAAAGTTCCTATGGATAATTAGCTTGTCTTACCCAAACAGCAGCGTCTCCTTGTACAGCCCGGGCTTGGCCTCCGTGACCGGGCCAGGTCGGCGCGCCCCCTGGGTGGCTGTGCGGGGCCGCTCCCTGGTATCCCCACCATCAAGAGTCAGACTGTGCGCGCTACCAGGGCGACTGTCGGCACGACTACTGTGCTTGCTGCAAACCAGCCAACTTACATGTCAAATCACTCAGAGCAACACAGGCCTGTTTAGAATGGGATTTGAAGGTGCAATAAGCCGCATCTAATTTTGATTAAAAATTGAATAACTTTCAATCAAAATATATATCAGGCCCTGATTGCTCAAATCTTTAACGGCCAATTAAGCTAAAAGCCGTTAATTTTGGGATCAAGTTATTTATGTGACTTAATAGAGAATCCTTTAAAATATGTGTTAATTGTAAACAAATGCGTATGCTCTTATTTACATATTATGTTTAATAATATTTTTGCTTTTAAAATTTATCTTAAAATATATTTAACATAATTTCATATGGGCATTAACTTATTTGACTGTTACCTTAACTGGCCGTTAAAATTTTGAGCAAACGGGCCCTGTACCATATTTATTCTATGTTTGAGGACACTAAGTTGTCTGATACCCTCACAATTCGGCAAAATAAATGTTTTTTGCCTCTTTAAGACTTTGGTCAACACTTATAGAAAAGTATTAAAATAGTGATCTATGTTTTTCGACACATGCAAATTTGTAATTACTGGAACTCCCATTATCAATAGAAGTTTCATGGGTCCTATAATTTACCGATTGGACCTCACAAAGTGTTAGCTGGATAATGCATGCTGATTGGAAAGTTGTCTATTGACTTCAATATGCAGACACATGATAAAAGAGACAAAATAAATTTAAGATAATAATACTAACGAGCTGATAATTTACGTTATTTGCAAGCTTTCTGATAATATTGTAGAGGTATTTTTTCGGACACATTTTGAAAATAATTATATTTTCAGGTAATGTCAATATTTGTAAAATAAATCTTTTATTTTAAACTTAATTGAAGTGTCAGAAAACATAGAATGAATAAGGTACCAGCCAGTAAGCCATTCATGGCTGCATTTTTAATTGGGCATGCTCATAATCCAAGATTTAGATTGCCAGACTTCTTACATTTTCACTGCCCTCGATAAGAACTATAATCATAACATAAATGTGTGGGCTTGCTTGGCAATATTGCTGACATTGAATGCCTTGAAAAACTCCTCAAAGTCCTCTTCCCTGTACAATGTCAAAAGATCTTACTGGGTGGCAGATTACTGGTCACAATTTACCAATATAAATTAAAAAGTTTTTTTTTTTTAATCATAAGTGAAACTGTTCCCAAACAAAATCAAAGTAGGATTTGACAATTGTTCTGGGTATGCACTGTGTGTTCACAATGACCAATACCAGGGGCAGAGCTCCAGATAATTTTTTAAGATAAAGAGTATTTCACTCATGACTTTTTTAGCTGATGAGTAAAATAAAAAAATCAAAGACTTTTGCCGGAGTATTTAAAATACTCCCGCAAAAGCCTTTGATTTTGTATTTTATAAAAAATTATACATGAACATGCAGTTAACATGTATTAATTATAAAGAACATCTACTCTTGTATACATAAACATGCATTTTGAAATGGCTGATCAAATAATCTGATTGGGGCACTGTTGGTCCAACTAATAATTGCACAAAATGCGTATGTCAATTTTAATGATGATTTTTTTCACTCATCAAAAGTATAATTCATGTGTATTTGGAAATTTTCCATGAGTATTTTACGCAAATACGCATCTTATCTGTACTTCTGACCAGGGGAGATTACTTTGAAGAGGCAACTAACATTAAACAAACATAACATTAACCCTTTGAGTGCTGGAACCGGATTTTGAAGGCCTTTGCAAACAGTTTGGATCCAGATGAGACGCCACGTTCTGTGGCGTCTCATCAGGATCCAAACTGTTTGCTATTCTGATAGTATTCTTTGAAAAAAAATCGAAGAAAATGCTAATTTTAGAAATTTAGCAGACAACATTTTAGCAGTCGACAAATTTCCCAGCATGCAAAGGGTTAAAACCTTAGGAGTCATTCTATAAGGTAAAATCACAAATATACATTTATTAACGCAGTTCTTTGACTTTGTACAAACTGATGGAAAAATGAAATGATAATTAATAGCACTTCAATTCAAATGTAAGTAAAACTATCAGGGGTCACATGTTCCAGACATGTATATTTATTTTTTATTTATTGACACATTATGTTTTAACCTTACAATAATTTTATCAAATACACTTAAAAACAATAATTGTGAAGCAATATATAGAATATTATGTGAGTTTTGGATAAAGATCAAGTTTATTATGCGAGGCTTATTATCCAAAACTCACATAATAATCTTTTTATCCTAATATTTCCTCCTTTTTCCCATTAATAATTATCAAATATCGCAATATTTGACGATTTTGTTCTTCCGTAGTTGACAAATACAGATCCTCCAACTTTTGGAAAAACCCGAGTATGTCATTCCGCGTAGATTTTATTACAGAAAGTAATCCATAAAATAACAATCTTTTTACTGAACAAACAACCTTTGAAACATAGGTCACTTAATATGCTATTGTGTTGAAAACGAGACAACGCTTATTTATATTAATAACAATAAATCATAAGCGATTGTTCTATATTATTGTTAGGGCACTCGTGTTCCGTCTATAAATAGCAATCGGAAAATACCCTGATATAAAAATACTGATTATATAGAGCTCAAGTTTATACGATCGTTGTTATACTATTGATTTTCATCTGGTAATGGGATAAACAAGGATATCAATAAAACTGATGGATGCTACCCGATGATGCTTTTTTGATATATGGGTTAATTGTGCAGAAAAAAGTGTGACCTTGAGAAAATCTATTATTAGCCTAAGGTACAGGTCCATGCAAGGCACCTACATGCCAAATATGTAAAAGATCGGTAAATTATTGAAGGCGCTATGAGAAACTAATAAAAAAGTGTGACGAAGGAAGTAAGGAAGGACAAACTGGCAACTATAAAATTTTCGTGGAGCATAAAAACAGAAAATGCATCAAGCTCAACAAATTAATGTATGTTATAAACGAGACCATTTCTGATAAAGCTTTGATACACTTCAAGACACAAGCAAACACTAAACACTGGTTATGCCCTCAAATTAATTCCAATTTATATAGGATCTGACATGAGTTGCCATTTCATCTTATATTTTATTTAACTATTCAGCAAGGCTTGTTAACTAACACATTTCCTAGAAGAGTTTAATAAATCATGGAATGAAAAGGCAACAAACCTTAGCTCTTCTTTATAACATGCTTTCAAATTAGCTAAGAAAATACATATTTACGTAATTATAAAACGTCATGATAAAACAAGAATGTTGTTTATATTGTGTGATGTCACTTGACGTTGCAACATCATTTTAGCAAAATAAGGGAACGCAATTGGTCAGTCAAACAAAAAGAATCCAATGAAAACCTATAGTTCAAATGTTTAAGATAAATATTTGTAATGGTTATATAAAATGAGTAACAATCAATAGCATCTGATAAATATAATATAATTATACATCAGGGTTGTTAAACCATAACATAACTGTTTTTACAGTTTGATTGATTCAACAGTATTTTTGCACCAAAATATAATTATATAATTCTTGAAATACGTCTGAATATATTCATGGCATGAACCTCTATGTCAGGGCCTATAGCAATTACTTAATGCATATGAACCGCCCTCTAGGATAACGGGCCTTAATGCAAGTTTGGTGCAGACTTGTCAGGAGCTGCCCTGTCTGCCATTAACCCTTTGCATGCTGGGAAATTTGTCGTCTGCTAAAATGTTGTCTGCTAAATTTCTAAAATTAGCATTTTCTTCGAATTTTTTTCAAAGAATACTAACAGAATAGCAAACAGTTTGGATCCTGATGAGACGCCACGTTCTGTGGCGTCTCATCTGGATCCAAACTGTTTGCAAAGGCCTTCAAAATCCGGTTCCAGCGCTCAAAGGGTTAAGTCATGCAAGGTTTTGTGGTCTCATTAGCAGACAGGGTAGCTCCTGACCAGACTGCGCCACTTAGCTGGCCACACATTCCATAAGACCCATTTTTGCCTTTCACCGCTCATACACTAGTAACATTAAAAATATAAACTATAGTAAATTATAGTTAATTATTGCTAAAATTAGATGATCACACACTACATACAACAAGTTATATCACAGTTCTATTAGTGTGAGCGTTAGCTCACGCTAAAGTAGAGAGGCAGTTTTGAAATTCACTATGCCTTAACTACGCTAGGGACGACAACTGCAGCTAGTAAAGATAACCACTGCCTGTTTACACTGTAACAGACAGCATGTATAAGGTTTAAGAGCTTGTTCAACGATATTGGCCAGTCTAGTGTTTATAATAGCTTGTGCAACGACATTTGCCAGTTTATCATTGAAATCTGTACATATTGGCTGCTTTCAGGGAAAACGGGGCTTAATGCTGCATGAAAAGTCTGTCATGTTGAAAACATTGTTGCTCAATTATATAAAGAAAATGAATACAGTATTAGATACACATAACACAACATGTACATGATTATAGGCTTGTTATTTTTTAGCAAGGAAACAAAATTATAAAGATGATAAACCAATTGTGGAAAAAAAAGACATATTGTTGTTATTTTGTCTAAGTTATCCCTATAACATTAATATGAGGATAAACAGTGCACACACATCTCGACCTGTGCTTTAAGACACACTCTTTATAAATTTGAATGGGTTGTGTTCATTTCAAACTTGCAATATAAAAAGCTATAACATAATTTTGAAAACTAAAGTGCGTCTCAGATTATGCAATAGCGAACACTTCAGTGCCTTCAGCGCTTTGATTAGTACAGCTAGGGACATTCTAATGGACCGAAATACATCCTCAAACACAACAGTAATGAACAACAGACCTTTCCAGTTTTTGTCAAAACAAGTTTCAAACCCATCCTGCTTCATACTAATAATTTTCATCAATAGAATAACACAATCTCTACTTTTTAAAGACTTTTGTGTATTAAAAATTGACTGTTAAATATTTGACCAGTACGTGCACTGACTGGATAAAATAGCTGATAAATCAAGATTTAAAGATTTACTATACATTAACATTTTCAGGAAATGTCTATACACATATGACATTAAACAGTGTTAAGGAAGTAGTAGAAGCTCTATACCACGCCAGTTAGCCACGGCCGTTAGGGAACATGGATAGAATGATAACCTGATAGTAACCTGGCCATTAAAAGGTGAATATTGTCCAACCTTGTCACAGACTCGGACTCGTCGCGACTTTCCTCGCCCTCCTGATCAGGGGAGACAACCTCCGCATTGGGGATGGAGCCGACATGGTTTGCATAGAGGTCGGGGGTTCGAACCATCTTGGACGTGCGCTGAAGCAACGAGCCCTGGGACACTTCCCAGTTGCGCTTTGCATTGTTGATTGCGAGGCGTCTCTTTTCCTGCAATCAGTTTTACACATGTTAGCGTTCAAGTTATATGGCTGCGACAGTATTCACAAATCTGTTTTCAATTAAGAGAAGTGTTACATATGGCCATACATTTTAAAACTGTCTGGGCCTGTATTTACAAATCAATCCTAAGACTTCAGAATAAAGCATGGACTTGAGCTAAAGTAGAAATTATAATTATGCCCCATGCCATAAGCAAATTTTTCCATATAACAAATCCTTCAATTAGAAATATGAATATCAAGTAAGTCTCATTGACTCAAATAAATGGCTTTTTAAGAATATAACAAAAATTATCCCTTTTTTTTTAGGTCTTAAATGTATTGGTAAGTGAATATGGCCCCTGGACAGGTCAACAGTGCACAATTGATCACAAATATATGAAGTGTTAACTATGGAGGGTTCATATATAATTATTCACATACACAGTCTGATTTTTACATACAAGAAAACAACAGTATATGCTCAAATATTATGTTTACCAAAATATAAATGACTCAGCAACTGCAAAACATAAATAAACTTGTTAGATTTTGAAATCAGTTTCATTTGCATGCATGTAATGTCATGTGTGTTTGGAACAAAAGGTTCTATGCTATCATAAAGACATGCAACATAATTATATCTACAATGATTAGTATTCATTTATTAGTCTATGGTTTAGAGCACGAGTGATCATATTTATTGGGTATAACTGAAAATAAGCTATTGTAAATTATAGGGTATGTAATTAAAAAAACAACAACATTACAGCAAAGGTTTAAGAAACTAACTTATAACCATATTATTAGTTTTTTTTTGTGTACTAATTTTACAAAACAAAATAATTCCATCTAGAATGCAGAGGTCCAAAGGTTTGTTAAGGTGAGTGGCGTGATAATAAAGTTTGTTTTTCAAGCATTAAAAAGCCCAAAACAATAAAATCCCATGAAAACAAGCTAGCTTTAAGCAATCCAAGACAGCATTGGGTATGAAGATTTAGTAACATTATTAATTAAAGCTTCTACAGAGACCAATTTAAAGAATTGATATTAGAATTTAGCCTGAGATTGTAATATGCATAGACTTTTTGAATTTGCATATGAAGCTATAAAGACTACAACTGACAACAAATTCCTGCCAGATTTTAGTAACATCACATGCACCCAACATACAACTTCTAGGAAACATGCCCAAGTCTAATGACTGAAGTCAAATTTAGTCTACACTAAGTCTCTGGTCTATTAAAGTCTATAGTAAACCTATGGACTGTTATAGTCCACAATAAGTTTACATTATAATCCACAGTAAGTCTGTGGTTTGTTATAGACCACAATAAGTCCCTGCATGGTCTGTTATAGTCCACAGTAAGTTTATGTTATAATCCACAGTATATGCACTGTTATTGTCCACAGTAAGTCTCTGGTCTGTTACAGTTTTGAGTAAGTCTCTTTTCTGTTATAGTCCATGGTAAGTCTATGGAATGTAATAGCCCACAGTAAGACTTTTGACTGTTATATTCAACAGAAAGTCTATGACCTGCTACAGTCCACAGTAAGTCTATTGACTAGTATATTCCACAGTAAGTCTACGTAATAGTCCACAGTTAATCTCTGGCATGTTACATTCCAAAATAAGTCTATGTACTGTTAAGTCTGCAGTAAGTCTTTGGACTGCTACAGTAAACAAGGGCTGTTTGTAAAACATGCATGGCCCCCATATGGGCTGTCAGTTGTAGTGGCAGCCATTGTGTGAATACTTTTTTTGTCACTGTGAACTTGACCTTTGACCTAGTGACTTGAAAATCAATAGGGGTCATCTGCCAGTCATTATCAATGTACCTATGAAGTTTCATGGTCCTAGGCGTAAGCATTCTTGAGTTATCATCCTGAAACCATTTTAATGTTTCGAGTAACTGTGACCTTGACCTTTGACCTAGTGACCTGAAAATCAATAGGGGTCATCTGCCAATCATGATCAATGTTCCTATGAAGTTTCATGATTCTAGGTGTAAGCATTGTTGAGTTATCATCTGGAAACCATTTTACTGTTTCGAGTCACTTTGGCCTTGACCTTTGACTTAGTGATCTGAAAATCGATAGGGGTCATCTGCCAGTCATGATCAATGTTCCTATGAAGTTTCATGATCCTAGGCGTTAGCATTCTTGAGTCATCATCCGGAAACCATTTTACTATTTCTAGTCACTGTGACCTTGACCTTTGACCTAGTGACCTAAAAATCAATAGGGGTCATCTGCCAGTCATGATCAATGTACCTATGAAGTTTCATGATCCTAGGCCTAAGCGTTCTTGAGTTATCATCTGGAAACCATCTGGTGGACGGACGGACCGACCGACCGACATGTGCACAACAATATACCCCCTCTTCTTCGAAGGGGGGCATAATAAGTCTATGGACTATTATAGTCCTCAGTAAATCTAAGTTATAGTTTACAGTAAGGCTATGGTGTCATAAGGATTCCATGCCTAAAGCTAAGCTATACATTAATCTGCCAAGAAACATCATTGAAAGTCAATCTTGAATTATCCAATGCAGAGGAAGTTTGGTGAAGTATAAATGTTGAATGGTGAAAGCCCCACACACAAAGACCAATACCCCAGACGTCAACCTGCATATACAGGCGTAAATCACTCAAGCAAAATTCTTTTCCATTAGTATATGTACATTGGACATTGTAGGTGGTGTTCGCGTGAATGCTTTTTGACCTTTTTCATTTGCAGCGATAAGTTCTGTTCGTTGGAAAATTTTGAACATGTAAAAAAAAATGTGTGGCAGATACAAATTTTGTTGAGCATTAAAAAAAGAAAGTTTCAATACATAAACAAATCTGAAAGTCTTCGCTAAGCATTTGTCAACTGGCGTTAAAAGTACGCAAGCTATTGATATGAGATGAGCTAATTTGCATATCAGGCGATCAAGAACGATCCACGAACTAATCTTTACGATAAGTTACGATAAGTTTACAAACTTGTACACCGTGTAACAAATTTTTCTGTATCATAGCTAATTTAATTCAAATTTCATGACAAATGAAAGATAAGTTGACGTTTAGATAATGAACCAAATATGCCTGTCCAAGAATAATTGCAAAGGGAAATAAGGATATGCTTATCAACGCAATCACAATGCATATAAATTTCTTGGTAATATTTTAGTATATCTTCAGCTTTGCAAAGACTTGTCAAATTTCTGATATTAAAAGAAAAATATAAAGATTAAAGGTTATTCCTTCGTTGACAGACAACGTCCCTGATGCTTCAGTGTGTGGCTACTAAGGCCCACCAAAATTGTTCCAGCTACATTTTAACATCAACCAGTTGTCAGAGGCTGAGTCAGGTTCTGATTGGTCGACTGAACGGTGGCAAACTTGGACCAGCTACAGTTTGTACTAGTACAATTATGTGTAATGTGTGATTTGATCCAGATTGTTTGATTGAGCCTCGCTCTGGAAAAACCGGGATTAATGCATTTGCATAAAGTGTCGTCCAAGATCCGCACAGACTAATCAGGGACAACACTTTCCGCCTCAACTTTATTTTCTTTAATATGAGACTTCCATTAAACAAAGAATTCAATGAAAGCAGAAAGTTTTGTCCCTGGTTAGCCTGTCCGGACTGCACAGGCTAATCTGGGGTGACACTTTACGCACATGCAATAAGCCCTGTTTTCCCAGAGCGTGGCTCAATTGTTATTGTTTCAGAATGATGTTCCTTTGGCAGATCTACCGTAACACATACCCATTCATTTGCATGGCCAAAAGGTGCCCCGGTCGAGAAGCTACCCTGATTGGCAAGTTAACAAGTACATAATAAAAGGGCAAAATAAAATGGCAGGTGGCATATGGATTAATTTCGAGGCTAGAATGTGAAACTATTACATCTGATAGAGAATGTTAAAGAGGTAGAATAGTTTTACACTCAGCATTCATTATATTGTATACTTATAAATACTTCAATTGATGTGAAATCATAAATTATTACATATATATTTTACAGCAGCTTTGGTAAAGAAATACAAAATTACAGTTATGAATAATATCATCACAACTATGTTTCAAATGAATATTATTTCATTAGATTTAAATGCAACAAGTGCTGTAACTGTCAGTGCAAAATGCCCCCGTAATATGTTTTTACTCAAAGGTGACATTGACCTTAAATGTTGGGTAAAACAGAAAAGTATCATTTATTTATTGAAAAAAACAACAACAACAGAAATCATAATGTCCTCAATTCATATATGAATTTTCATTACAATTAATGTCATACTGAGAGTTATGGTTTGCACAAGAAAATTAAAACAAAGGGCAATAACTCAATAAATACAAGTATCAAAGAAAGAGTCATGGTTCTTATACTCCGCACTTCCTGTTAAAGTCTTCTATCGTTATATGATTCATTTGAATCCCTTTAATACTTTTTTAGTTATGAATACAATAAATTAAACTGTGTAATTCGGCTTGGCTCAAGAAAAATACCAAGGGAAATAACTCCACTGAAGATATTTATTGCTCTTGCAGTCTGCACTTACCAGCAATGTTCTCAGTAGATCTATAAGTTCCATCTTAATATCTTGCATTATAATGGAATTATAGAGTGAAATAGAAAATTAACAAACTCCAATAAATCTGTAAATATTGAAGAAAAAGTTATGGTATCCTAACTCCGCACTTCCTCTAAATGCCCTCTATCAATATATGATGTTTTATTTGATTCCCTTCGATACTTATCAATTTATACTTGGCAAATGAAAAATCAACAAAGTGCAATAAATCTGTACATAGTGCCATGATAACGTTTGTTCAACATGACAGCAATGTTGCATACTACCAAACATGTAGGACAGCAAAGTACAACACATGACTGACACATGGTGACTGACAAGTGCGGAAACACTGACGCGCAACACACGTAGCATAGTACCTTCTGTCCTAAACTTTTACCCACAAAAGGCTGCATGTACACCTTAAGAACACCGATACCAGAAATATAGACCCAGCTTTTCAAACTTACCTCAGTAGTCTTAAAATTAGTGACACTTTATAGAGAATCTTCTATCTAACTGGTTCAGATATCTATACAATAACCTTTTCCTGTAGTATTTATTACAAGAAAATGCTGATGTGTCAATGCATGTAGAAACAAAATAAAGGGTGCATTGGAGGCAATTGTAGCATTGAGATGGTGAGAAGACTGGAGGAGTCATAGCAACAGCAACATGCTTGTATTATACAGGCTCCACTACCATCTAGCAGTGCTAGACAAAGAGCAAAGCAATTATATTTTTCTCAACAATTCATTGATGTGACAGCAATTATAAAGCAAATATTAAATAAAGCATCTTTGGGGTAAACAAGTGAATTTTTCTCAATAAAGTGAGAAAATTAATAGTTTCACGAGCCCTTGCGAAAGAAAACACATTTTCTTTTTATTGAATGCCTTTTATAATTATTTTAGGCTCAGTAACTTTTAAGACGTTTTATGCACATACTATTTTCTGATGTTTAATAATTGGGCTAAGAAAGGAAGATAACCATAATTATGTTTCACTTTCCTGCATGAAGAATTATGCAAAATTAAAATTCATATTTTATCCCAAACAGGTGACTTATAGGTTATTTATAAACAATTTCAAATCAGATTTTTGCCAGCTCATTATGCTTCATTATCAAATAGACAAGGCCAAACCAACCTCAAAGTCAAATTCAGTGGTATGTAACCTCCAGGTCAGCCTGACCTACCTTCATCACTGAGAGCTTGTTCATTTCCTTCTTCTTCTCTTCCTCCTTTCTCGCCATCACCAGGGCGATCCTTCGTTCTTCCTCCTGGTATTGGAGAATTACATTAGCATACGGATAGTCACCCATTGTGATAGTATCACGGAATATCACAGCATCTTCTTATATGTGGTATTGGGAAGTCACATAAGTATGTGAAATGTTAGTCATTGTGTTGCATGATGCAATATTACCTGATTGTGATAATTATATTATTAAAGTATAACATTTGTATACATATTGCTGCCATTATGACAAGCATAGCACATTATTGTAATATGGTAGTGCAGTATTACATTAGAACAAAATTAGTCGGCTTTGTAATATCGGGTGTAGTATCACTGATATATAGCGGAGTATAACATCATTGTTTGATGCTGGTATTTCACTTTGATATACTGTGGAATTTCAGATCATTCACATAAGCATAGAATTAGTCATATTTGAGATATATGGTAAGTATCACTGATATACTGTGGAATATCCCTTCATTCACAATTGAATAGCAATAGTCGCTCATCATGGTAAGGTGGAATATTCCATCATCACTTCTTGCATGATCATACTAGCATACAATTAGTAAGTCATATACAGTGGAGTTACATGCCATTGTCTAAAAGGTAACACAAATTCCTCATTTTGAAACTGTTTACTACTGGAGGTATGCATTTAAATAACTTTTCTAATGTCATGCTTACATATTTATGCTGATGTTTACCAATAATACTATAATATAAGCAAACCGTGGTCAGAAATGCACTTGATAGTAAATCGGGGAATAAATGAATAATAACAAACATTACAAAATTAATCAAAGTCTTAAACTTGAAACATAATAAATCCATATTTCCTCAAGTATGAATTTTGTCAGTTTTTTTACAATCCATTAAGATATAACATGCTTCGGAATTTTATTTTTAAACATGTCTACGTGCAGTATGTAATCGATACCAAATATAGTCAGGCAAAGGTCTTATTAACATGTAATGGCAATTTTAATTGTTAACATAATTGCCTACAATTCACCCACAAATTATTACTAAATCTGGCAAGTGGCTACATACTCAAATGTACCCTGATGTAAAATAGCTTGGTGGGGTGCCAAGTCATAATGAACAGTTCAATGTAACACACTATCATGATAGGGCCTGGTATTACTACCTGCTCTGCTATTACTGAACAGTTTTGACTATACATGCTGCAATAAGGCAAAATAAACAATACCAAATATTTAAATGCAACATGCTTGTTCCACCATTCAGAGAATACCACTTATGGTTATGACAGATATTTATTCAACAATCCTTATTTATGAATATATGAATCACTGCCATATAAATAAATGATCAGCATAAGGAGAAAATATCAGCTTCAGGAGTCAATGGTCAGCATAATTAATCAATGATCAGCATAAGGAGTCAGTGGTCAGCCTTAGGAGTAAATGATCAGCATAAGGAGTCAATGATCAGCATAAGGAGTCAATGATCAGCATAAGGAGACAATTATCAGCATAAGGAGTCAATGATCAGCATAAGGAGACAATCATTATGGTCAGCTTAAGAAGACAATGATCATCCTAAAGAATCAATTATCAGTATAAGAAGTCAAATGGGCAGCATAAGGATGTGTACACTTAGTAAATGATCATATTAAAGAATGTAAGATCATCATAAGTGGTCCATGATCTGCAAATAGAATGAAAAGATCAGTACAGAGTACATAAGCAGAATTAAGAGTGAGTTTAATGAGTCAATAATCAGTATACAGACGCAATGAACGTAGCATAAAGACTCAATGATCATTATCAGGAAAACATGACCCACAATTAATGATGCAATAAAATATCAATAATAACCAAAACTAGTTTACATTACATGACCAGCACATGTATTAAATGACCAGCACTTATTTCAAGGCTCTTACTTGTATTTTAACACTGGAATTTGTTTTAGATGACCAACACTTGTATTTAAGGCCCATTACTTCTATTCAATATCTTGAACATGTATTTGATGGCCAGCACGTGTATTCAATGACCTGCACTAGTATTCAGGGTCCATAAGTAGTTTTCAATGACTGGAACTTGTATTTAATGACCAGTACTTGTATTCAATTACTAGCACGTATATTCAAGACAAATTACTTCAATAAATGGAACTTGTATTCAATGACCAGCACTTGTATTCAAAGCCCATTACTTGTATTCAATGACTGTTACTTGTATTAACTGACAAGCACTTGTATTCAATGCCCATTACTTGTATTCAATGCCCATGACTTGTATTCAAGGCCCAGCACTTGTATTCAAGGCCCATTTCTTGTATTCAAGGCCCAGCACTTGTATTCAAGGCCCAGCACTTGTATTCAAGGCCCAATACTTGTACTCAATGACTGGAACTTGTATTCAATGACTGTTACTTTTATTAAATGACAAGAACTTGTATTCAATGCCTATGACTTGTATTCAAGGCCAATTACATGTATTCAAGGCCCAGCACTTGTATTCAATACCCATTACTTGTATTCAAGGCCCAGTACTTGTATTCAATGCCCCAATTTCCCTTACCGTGACCCTCTTCATGTCGAGCTGTTTCAGTTGCTGCATGTGTCGCAGGACAATCTGCTTGTAGTACTGCTCCTGAGTGAGCGGGTTACCGTCCAGCGAGATCTCAGACAGGCTCGTAGAGTCGCCCAGGCATGAGATGTCCTCGAAACTGAAAATATAAAGGGCATTGTTGTAAATACAGGTATTGCATGCTTTAATTATTCTTGCCATTTTGGAAGGTAATCTGACATCCTATTTTTTGTTTTATTATAAACCGCTGAACAGTCGTTGAACAAAGATTAAATTACTGAGTATTGTTTTTCATCTCAAACAACTCTTCTCACAGGGGCATTGGTTGGTTTGTTTGTGGTATTTTGATTGTAATATAAATATATATAAAGTACATAAATTGTCTCCCACTCCATTGATGTAGCATCACTTTACCAAATTCAAACACACTTTCTTGATGTTTTTATTATATGCCAATCAGTTCTTCTACATTTAAAAAACATATTCAAGCACAGTGTGTAATACGACATTTATCTAACTGCTGTTTTTTTTCTATATTTCACTACTCAATTAAATGGTAGGAAGGATACTGCATATGTGGGAATCAAGAGATGTTCTAATTGTGTAACTTAAGGAAAACTTCTAGCTCGTTTTACTTTCAAATATTTGTGTTTGCTTCTGTCCAGTTAATTCACCTTTCTGAAGTTTTGGTTCGTTAATTGTGTTGTACTGATTCATAAAGCATGTCAATAGATTTTTATTCAGTAAATAGAGACATTTGGTGATAATTCACTTCTTTGTTTACTTGTCCAATAAGAAAGCTATGCAGAATATAATATTCAATTCCTGTTTATCAGTTCATATTTTTGTATTTATTCCTGTTCAAAAGTTGTATACCAAGACAATGAATGTGTGTGCCTGTGATGAGAAAGCAACAAACTAAAGACAACAAAAGATGATAAAAAACTATAGATATCAGAGTTTCATAAAATATAATAATTTATAACTACAATATTGACTCCTGAACCATAATAATTGTGAGATGACAAACATATCTACCTGCTGTTAAGTCTCATGCTGCCTTGTAGAAGTTTGGAGAGAGGAAACACTCCAATACCAAATTTCAAATCATCCAAATTCTCACCCATACTTTTCACTGACTTATGCGCACTCACTTTCCCAGGATATAGAGAGTTGTGCATCGCAAAAAGTACAAAAAAATCCTCAACTTCTAAAATCTCCTTCTGAATTGTTTGAAACAATTTCCCAAATGATATTCAACTGGGTGTCAGCTTCAAACATTCTTGTAAAGATCACAACCGGTTTTACAAAATTCCTGTTTGAATCAATAAAGCACTGCACAAAAGGACCCAAGAAGATGGACTTGATTCTCATCCCTGAATGCATAAGTGTGATCCATATTAGCTTATGTCCCAACACTTAAATCAACACTATTGGTCTTTACATCAAAGTTGTTCCAATTGATTTCTACACATTTTTATTGCCTGCAATCAATACCTAACAATCTACAAGTGCCAATTTTATCACAATATTTACATGCTTGAAATGCACTACAGTGATATACTATCTTGGAACCTGATAATGCAACAATGCAAGAAGACAGCACTCCATAAATCTTCCATTTAAAGAAACTTATTATCCAAATGTGAATTTGTTATCTATAACACTGAGCTTCTTTTCACTAAAGATTTATCAAAACTGAATCCAATAGATACTGGTAGTAATCTTCAATTAGCCAGAGCCATTTACAATATCGACATTTAAACGCCTTTGTAATTTGCCTTGTGCCAGAATTTTTAAGCAGACACCATTAGGTACACAATAGTCACTGATTTATTTAGTCCAGGTTGAAATAAAATGGGAACTTTCACAACAGTCATAAAGTCATTTATAAATTTATTGATTGACATTTCTATATAAATTGTGTCATCCTTTGATACGATTGTTACACTTAAATCCAGGCTAATCTACACTTTAATTAACCCTATTGTAGCGGGTTAATAACTGATAATTTCTCACGATCAAAATAACTTTAACATCTAAAGTTGCTGGCCAAACAATTTAATAATTAAACCTGATCAGTCTTAAGTACCAGATTTGTCATGTTCATCGTACAGATAACATCTTTCACACCAATAAATATTAGGACAGTTTAGGAGATTGCATTACATGCATAACAATTCCATTGAGCACTGCTTATCAGCAGATTTTTGCAATGTAAAAAGATTTTTTTGCATTCAAGGAATATTTTTTCTTAATAAAAAAAGAAATCTGCTCAATAATTGTCAAGCCTTTATTAGCTCAGGGTAGATGGAAGCTTGATAAAATGTGGGATTGGTGTCCTGTTATTGCTGTGTTTGCTGACATAATTAGCGGGGCAACCATCAGTGAGGGAGGTATGTATGCAGCAGATCTAACGAGGACTCATGAAATTGTATGGAAACTATCCCCCTACCTCTGTTTCAAGTAGAGCAGTTGCCATTTGCTCACACAAGTATCTGCACTTGGAAGTGGTAAAAAAGTAATCCCAGGGAAAGTGTGAGTTGTTAAACTGACTGTCATGATAAAACTGAAATACTGTTTAAAAAAAAAAATCAAACTTAAGAAACAAACAAACATGTAATGCTGATGTTGGAATGGCCTTTGAGATCTGTTGATGTTGGAAAGGTTTTTGATAATAATCTTTGAAAAATGCTGAAGTTGAATAATCTTGAAAAAATGCTGATGTTGGAATGGTTTTGGATCAATGCTTATTTATAATGGTTTTGGAGAAATGACGCCGATGATGTTGGAATAGTTTTTAAGAAAACATGATCTTGCAATAATCTATGGGAAAATGCTAATAATGCCATAATGATCTATGAGCAATGCTTATATTGGAATGATCAGGGAGAAATCTTGATTTTGGAATTGACTTTGAGAAATGCTGATATTGAAATGGTTTTGGAGAAATGCTGATGTTGTTACGGCCTTTGAGAAATGCTGATGTTGAATGTTCTTTTAAAGATGGTGATGTTGGAATGGCTTGTGAGAAATGCTGATGTTGGAATAACTTTCAGGAATGCAGATACTGGAATGGTCTTTGACAAATGTTGATGGACTTTGAGAAATTCAAATGTAAGAATGGTTGAGGAGCATTGCTGAAAATGAAATGGTTTTGGAAAAATATTGGAGTGGTTTTTGAGGAAATTCATTATGCTTGAATGACTTTTTGAGCTAAAACTATGTTTGAATGATCTGTGAGAAATGCTGTTGATTGGAATGGTTGAAAAAGGTGATGATGGCATGGTCTTTTAGAAATTGCTGATATTGGAATGTTTAAAAAAAAAGCAAGCTTATGACTAAGATTGTTTTTTGAGAAATGCTGTTGTCAGAATGATTTTGGCATACATGCCATACGTCCCGGATTGTCCGGAAAAGTCCCAGAAATGCATACCCTGTCCGGCAGTCCCGGAAATCTGTCAAATGTCCCGGATTTTATTAAAACCTGTATGTTCCTTATCTTAGAATGCAAATCTGTGCTTGCCACTAATATTGCGTAGTCTCCAAAGCAATTCCTGTCCGATTAGGCAATAACGCTACGTGTCAAAATCGATCAATTAACGGGGGGTCCTATTATCTTGTCGATTGTCTCGCAATCACAGTCAAACAAAAGGGGTTTATTCGTTGTGAATTGGCTAGCTCAAATTTGATGTCTGTGTAGTTTTAACGGATTACGCGATGCACATTCATGAATAAATCCAGTTTCATCCGGATTTTCGCGTCGTCTGATTCATTCACACTCATAATGCGACAAACAACATACCTTTACGCTCAGCACTTACAATGTAAGTTGTAACAGTTTGACGTCATAGCTTACACCGCGTGTGCCACCCATGACAACAGCTGCATTCATCACCCGTATACACGCAGTCCACGTTTTAAGTGTATACATGTACAGTGACTGAAAATTAAATCAGCACTGAACTATCACATATAACATGCGCTCTTTTCTAACACGAAAAACACGTGGCTTGTATCTAATAACGGAAGTAGTAATGTTTAATTTGACGTTAATAGATCTTGTGTATTTCGGAAAGGCTTTCGGACTTAGCAATTTACGATGTTAATTCTAATTTATTCGTCTTGTTTAAATAATGATTTTTTTGTGCATTGATCTTATGGATGTTAAATTTGTTTATTCCAGGTAAGTTACATAAGTAATTTAACTAATTGGATATCGCGAATAAAATGCGTACCAAAAATACATATATGACTTCATAAGTTCATATATCGCTATATGTATACATGTCCCAGAAAATCGGCAAAAGTCCCGGAAAATTGAGCAAAATGTCCCGGAATCGGTCTGAAAATTTATGGCATGTATGATTTAGGGGTCATGCTGATGTAGGAATGGTTGAGAACATGTGACATTGGAATGATCTTTAAGAAATACTGAAGAAGTTCTTTTTTTAGAAAAGCTGATGTTAAAATGGTCTGTGCAAAATGCTGATGTTGGAAATATCTTTGAGAAATGCTGATAATGGAATGATCTTTGAGAAATGCTGATGTTTGAATGGTCTTCAGAAATGCTGATAGTGAAATTTTCTTTCCCAATTAAAAATGCTGTTGTTGAAATAGTCTTTGAGAAATGCTTATGTTGGAATTGCCTTTGAGAAATGTTGATGTTGGAATGGATTAGAGCATTATACTGATATTGAAATAAACTTTGAAAAATGCTGATGGCCTTTGATAAATGCTGATGTTGAAATAGTCTTTGAGAAATGCTGACACTGAAATGGTTTTTGAAAAAAAAAATGAAGTTGGAATGGACTTTGAGAAATGCTTATGTTGCCAGGGTTTTTTCCCATTTTTGTATTTAGCAGACATTGGATGCTCAATTTGTGAAAAAAAACAAGGCTTGTCACCATAGGATGACATATACCCCCTTTTTCCACATTTTTCTAAACCTAAATGCAAAGTGTTTTTCCACATTTTTCGAAACCTAAACGCAAAGTGTGACAGAATTTCAGACAGAAGGATGCACAGACGAACGGTGTGATCACTACATGCCCACCTTTGGGGGCATAAAAAACAAGAAGCAATTATTTCAAAATTGTAAATCATTTAATGGCTTAATTCTCATATTTTTGAGAAAAGCCAGTTGCAAACTATGAACATAATTTTTATGCATCAATATACTAAATTCTTTTTAAAATGCAATTAAATCTTTTTTTTTTGTCTGGACACTTTATCTTTAAAAAACAAGAGTGCCAATTGTCACAAGATAAGCCCGTTCGAAGGTTTTGGACACAATGCTAAATGCTTGAAATGCACTAAGTGACCTCATGACCTAGTTTTTACCCGACATGACCCATATTTGAACTTGACCTAGATATTGTCTAGATACAACTTCTGACCAAGTTTGGTGAAGATCGGATGAAAACTATTTGAATTAGAGAGCGGACACTGCTGTGGACGCCGCCGCCGCCCTTCCACCCGCCCGCCAAGCTTGAAACTATAATACGTCCCGTTTTGAAAAAACGGGAGTATAAAAACAACAACAAACAACATACATTCACATCATCTGATCAACACAATTTTGACAGGTTAACTCTATCTCCAAACATAGGAAAGTCTAACCACAGTCAAACATTAATCATTTTTCTCATTATTGTCATTTTGTTTGAAACATTAGGTGAACATAGACTTACAGAACTTCTGTGAGAAATGTAAATTATATATTTTTTCAGAGTTTAAAACCTTTGTCATCAATTGTGAAATGCATCATGTGCATATAATTCCCTAGAGATCATAAGCATTTACAATGTTTGAATCTTTTATGCAATTCATGAAAATGCATTTTAATCAATTTTTAAACAAACAGATCACACCTTAAATATTATTTATAGTTGTAAACTCTACATCATTGTGCTTGTGTTGCTCTGTGTCATCACTAAATTAATCATGCGTTTTCACTTTCATCACATGGTTTTTCCTATAATTCAATCCATGTCAGTATAGAAGTACATGGCTTAAACTTATTTTGATCTCCTTAAAGTGAATTCAAATTAAAACAAATCTGGATCTGGACCTGTGCTTATTTGTTAATATATATTTTTTAACATAGAACCTCATACCACAGTTTAATTACTTTCTAATTCAATAGTGTGATGGGTTTGCTATGCTTACGCTACAACAACAGTTTCACCCATTTCATAATGTTAATCAATAAGCGATTATTATCGATTTGAACAAGCATAGCCATTTACATATTCAAGAAACAATTAGAAAGAAAATTTTCGATAATCATTATTCATTAAGCAAAATAGAAAAACAAAACATACTTTTGAATTGTTTTAATGCCGTTTTTGACAGTTTTGAGCCAAAAAGTATGTTTCTTACAGCCTGCAAAAAAAAGATTTGTGAAATGTCTGTGTCAAAATAATGAATAGCCTTCAAAAGCAAATCTCAAAAAAGGAAAAAAAAACTTAAGTGCAATTGTTTTTGAGAAATGCTGATGTTGGATTGATTTATCATAAATGCTCAAGCTGCAAATATCTTTTGGAAATGCTGATGTTGGAACAGTTTTGAAGAAATGCTGATGTTGGAACAGTTTTGAAGAAATGCTGATGTGGAAATGGTCTTTGAAAAATAGTGATGTTGTAACTATAAATGTTGATGTTGCCATGATCTTTGTGAAATGCTGAATTTGGAATGATACATAAAAACTTCTGCTTTTTTAATGCTGCTGTTAACAATTCTGTTTGAGAAGACATTAGACATTAGGCAAGAGACAGGCATGAACACTCATGAGGGTTAAAGATGCTTGAGAAGAGAAACCCATTAGATACATGACAGCCCTGAATACTACCAAAAAGATGACTTTTCTCTTTAAAGCTGCTGTCAGAATGCTTTATTTGGACAATAATATTTTCAAACAAGAGTTTTGTCACAGATAAAAGAGCAGTCAACCACCTGGTTAATGTTGTAAGAGTGTGAACAGGATCGCCTTAGTTTTATTAATCAACTTTACGTACATTTTACTAATGGCAGAATGCGGATAAAGATTTTGTTTATTTCTGTAACCATAGCAATCGCAATTCTGGTATGATTAAAAAAAAACATTCACCACATGGCCCTCTGAAGTACTTTTTGAATTGTCACAGGATCCAGATTCACTTATTTCTGACAAAAAAATGAAATAAAGTGCATATTCCCCATTTGTCTTTGTATCCACATGCTGAGTTTCATCAGCTTTGCTGAAGTACCTTTTGCCATATCTCAGGATTTAGATTTTTAAGGCAGACTGACATACAGACAAACAGACAGACAAATTTGAAATAACATAAATATTCTACATAAAGCGCTCAATACAAAATCTGTCTTACTTAAATTGTAGCAGGATTTTAGTTATCACTTATTTCTGTAATCAGAGTAATACACAAATTTGTCTGATGAAAAAAACAAACGACAAAGCGTATATCC